>JAULBZ010001276.1:0-23124 GCA_032360805.1 Neoturris breviconis | reverse complement strand
TTAAATCTCCGCGAAAAATCCAAAATTCGGCGTCCGCGAAATTAAGTCCGCGCGAAAATTAATACACTTAAGGTATCTTATTTATAGCTGTCGTATAAATCGTATTCTTGAATCACCACGTGGTAATGCATTGTTAGTTGGTGTTGGTGGTAGTGGTAAACAAAGTTTGGCTCGATTAGCCGCATATATAAGTGCATTAGAAGTATTCCAAATTACATTAAGAAAAGGATACAGTATAGCTGATCTTAAGGTACGTTAGTTTCTATATATGTAGCGTTTATTGAAAGAGGGCGGCTTTTATTTACAAGTCTAGTTTTAGTCACAGCTCAGCAATGTTTGATGATCTAGGATATTTTAAATTTCAAGTGCTATTGAGTACAGTTTTCCATAACATTTTTAATTTCAAACAAAATGGTGAATTCAAAAATTAAAAACCTCAATATACGTTAAAGTTATAAATTATGTAATATGGAGCATTACACATCGCTAAACTTTTTCTAATAAAACCTGCTTTGGTGTAGATAAGGAATTTATTAGAGGGCAGCGTTTGTTACACTTTGTGATTTGAAAATGCGGCCTTTATAAGAGGGTGGCATTTAAAAGAGGAAATTAGGTTGATGAATTTCTGATGATCATTCCTGCTTTGAGCAGAGACTATTTTGAGGACATCCCATATCGGAGATATCTGTAATAATCGTCAATGTGAGTTTTTATTGCTCTTTTATACTATTGGTCATTAGAGTTCTTCGGGATTTTATGTGTGAAACTTGCAGCTATGAGTGTGATTATTTATACTTATGCTACCCTTCTCTTTAGGTTGATTTGGGAATGTTATGTCAAAAAGCTGGTGTAAAGAATATAGGAACCGTCTTCCTCCTTACAGATGCACAAATTCCTGAAGAACATTTCTTAGTTTTAATTAATGATTTACTTGCATCTGGTGAAGTCCCTGGTTTGTTTGCAGACGATGAAATTGATAATATAATAAATGCAGTTCGAAATGAAGTGAAAGGTAATTATAATAGGTTCTACTTGGGTTCTTCTTAAGATATTTAAGCGCAAAGCCCTAACATTTTTTAATGAAGAATCGTTCAACTTGTCTTTTCAAACATTTAATTTTCACAGTTGCCCAAGTAATGCACTTTTCCATAATATTTATCGACAGTCATATTCCATCGAAAGAAAGTTCTTGATCAAATAAGGTGTAACTTTGAACATTCTTTAATTTTTAAAAATGATTTAAAGGTAGCATTTTTTTTTCTCGTGATTTGGCCTCTTCAACATCCTAAATTTTGATGTTTAATGATACCAACAAGATGTATTTTCTTTTGTTTTGGCAATTTTCTAATACGTGCCCCTTTTTAGGGGAGGGGTGCTTATTAGAAGGGGGTTGGGTGTTTATTAAATTTCTGAGAATTTAGAGAGGGTGCTCATTAGAGGGATGGGGGCTCAAAAGAGAGTAAGCGCTTTTAATAGGATTTACTGTAATGCAAATAACCTCTTAGGGAAGGAACTTGAAATCGATTATTTCTACGGAACAAAGAGTTGATTATAGGTACTACTTTAAGGGAATTAATTTTCGCAGGGATTAATTTCTACAGATTGGAAAAAATCACAAAATTTAAGCATTTCACAGTGGTTTATTTTCGCGATTTTGCCATTTTTAGAAATTTTCCACAGGAATTTTTGAAGTTATACTTTTAATGTAATGACACTAATCATCCTAACATTAAACGTAAACACCTAGTTCTAGATGGACATGAGACAGTAGTTATTGAATGATGAAGTGTTTATTTCTTTAAAAAAATTGTACTTTGTACCACAACTTTTGAAATTTCGGTATAACTTCTGATCCGCTTATTGACCAACAATATTTTCCAAAAAGTTTCTCCAAACGGACCCAGGACCACTTTTTTTGGCCTTCAGGACTGGAAATTTTCACAACAAAAAAAAATTCTTGAAATTTGGTATTATTTTGGTCTACAAGGCATTACAGTGGCTTTTTATTATGAAATGGTTGAAAAACCATTCATAATTAGCAAATAGAACAATATAATTAATTGTTCTAGTTAAATTTCCATTTTCGCCTTTCAAAAAATCTTTTGACCCCTCCCCCCCTCTAAAATATTTTTTTTCAAAAATATTATTATTTTTTTACAGTAAGTGAAATAGTTAAGTATAGATGTTGATGATAGAGATAGATATGTTATTGTTTCAAAATGATATTACAAAAAATGTTTTATTGATGCATATAGTTTCTTAAAGTTTATGGAAGTTGCTAACAAATTAGATTTTTTTCTTGGGTATTAACCGAAACACTTAATGTGACAACAATATGTTGCAACCCACCCCCTCCCTTTTCCCTAGCCTGAATAAAATAACTTCCTCTAAATGGGTCAACCCCCACCTGAAACGTCAGCTAATGGTAACCCCCCTATTCGAAGATTTTTGAAAATCTAAATCCTGGGGGGGGAGGAGGGTACCATGCCTGGGCCCCCTAAAAGCCTGGGCCTTATAGAGTTAACGTAACGTGCTGATATGTTTTCTTTTCTTTAGCTTCTGGCATGCTAGATTCAAGAGAGAACTGTTGGAAATTCTTTATTGAGCGTGTACGACGCCAGCTCAAAGTTGTTCTGTGCTTCTCACCCGTTGGTAATACTTTACGAGTTAGAAGTCGTAAATTCCCTGCTGTAACTAATTGTACTGCCATTGATTGGTTTCATGAATGGCCTGAAGAAGCTTTAGTATCAGTCAGTAGACGATTTTTGGAAGAAACAGAACAAGTCCTTGTAAGTGATTTTATATAGTGTCTTATAAGTTCTTTTTATTTAAAGAAAACACAATTGTTCTTCTTCACAACCAGTTTTTGACAATTGTAAATCTTTAAACTGCTCTTAATAATTAACTAGACACAGCCTTTATCAGTGAGCATGTTTATCGTGCCCTGAATATCTCTGGCGAATCCAGAGCTATTGCTCTAGATTTATCCAAGGCTTTTGATTAGGTATGGCATGCCGGTCTTCTACATAAGCTCAAAGGTTATGGTGTTTCTGGTCCCTTATTAGAATTAATTAAACCTCAGATCTTATAACAGCTACTCTATTAATGCTGGTGTTCTCCCAAGGCTCAGTCCTTGGTCCTACATTTTTCTTATCTTTATTAACGACCACCCTGACAGCACCTTAGGCAAATTAGCTGTCTATGCTGATGACACAACAGTATATTTGTGTTTGCGCAAGTCGAAGGATGTCTTTGACAAGGTTGAAATGGCTGCTGAGCTTGAGGTTGATCTACCCACTGTTGTTGAATAAGGCAATAAATGGCTTGTTACATTAAATACTTCCGAAACTAAACTTTCAATAATCAATTTAAGGAATCTTTTCTGCCATCCATTATGATAAATGATGTTGGCCTTCCTGAGAATAACCGGTTTCATCTTCTCGGCCTAACCTTCTCAAATGATTTCTCCTGGAATACCTACATATGCCTATATTGAGTCGATTGCCAAATCTGCAGCTAGAAAAGTTAGTTCTCTTTATTGAGCTCGGAACTTTCTTTCCCCAGAGAGGATCCTGTGTCTTTACAAGGCTACCATCCATCCTTGTATGGAATACTGCTGTCATATTTGGGCTGGTGCCTCTACTGTTTGTCTATTTGACCGGATTCAGGAAAGAATAATTAATATTGTTGGACCTGATGTTTCATCAAAGTTACAGTCATTGTCTCATCATTGCAATGTTGCTTCACTGTCCTTATTTTATAAGTACTTCCATGGCAGTTGTTCTGATGAATTGAAGTCTTTGACCCCTGCTATAAAATCTTTCGTTCGTAAGACTAGATACTTAGGTAATGCTCATCTTTTTACTGTTTAGTCACCTTTTTATCCATGATTTCTATTCAACTCGTTTCTTTCATCGCACATCTGACTTCTTTACCATTATTTTGCTTTCCACCTTCCTATGATTCAAAGATTAAAGTGTACTTCTAATTCTCATCTTTCTAATGTTAATTCTCATTTAATCTTTGTAAACCATGTCATTCCTTTGAAGCTCTCTACCAAGTATTGGCCTTGTTGCCTTGCAGAAAGCGACTTATTAAAAAAGAAAAAAATCTTAAGCACAGGAAAAAAATATAATTATCAGCCATATTTATTACAAAATGTTCTGAAGCGATGACTGGTTTAAGATGAGTAAGAGAAGCAATACTATAGGCAATGCACCAAACATTATAGATGACAATGAATTCATTCTTCTTTACGATTTAAATATGTAAAAAAAAACTGATTTTTCTTATTGGGATTTTGAAATGTTTGATTTAGAGTATGCATGGCTCAATTTCATTTTCTCAAGAACAACATTTTTTATTTGTGTGAAAAGCTCCAGCTCCCTAATGAAATATCATGCTCGAATAAACTAACGGTGTCAGGCGTTAAATCTCTATGCATATTGTTAAAATGCTATGCTTGCCCTATTAGGCTTTGAGACATAGTTCACAACGATCGTTCTGGGACAATTGTATGGTACATATGCCCTGGGCAAATCCAATCAACAGGTGAAATCTAGTACCTACACGAGTACATTCATCTCTAATACCACAACACGAAATCGAATAAGCATAATACGAAGAGAACATTCATTGTGCAACATATTTCTTTCTGTTAGTTAATGTGCTTGGTATATAATCTGAACCCTATACCATGTTAATGTGCTTGGTATGTAAACTGAACTCTATACCATGTTAATGTGCTTGGTATATAAACTGAACTCTGTACCATGTTAATGTGCTTGGTATATAAACTGAACTCTGTACCATGTTAATGTGCTTGGTATGTGAACTGAACTCTATACCATGTTAATGTGCTTAGTATATAAACTGAACTCTATACCATGCAAGGATTTGTGTGAAGGAGACAGGGTATTTAGTGACATTAAATAATAACTTGTATACAGGAATAATCACAAATACAATACCCACGAAATTGCTTCTTTGTAAGATAAGCACAGTAAGATTTAGAAAAATCTTCTAAATACTTTAATTTTTGTTTTCATTTAGCCTGAACAAAAACAATCTGTTGCTGAATTCCTGGCTTATGTCCATACTAGTGTCAACCATATGAGTCAGCAGTATTTGAACAACGAAAGGCGTTACAATTATACGACACCAAAAAGTTTTTTGGAACAAATCAAATTATATCAAAATCTCGTAAAAAAGAAGAGTAAAGAACTACATCAAAACATGGAACGTTTAGAAAATGGTTTGACAAAGTTACAAAGTACTGCCTCTCAGGTAGATGACTTGAAATCCAAACTAGCCTCTCAAGAAGTCGAATTAGCACAGAAAAATGAAGATGCTGATGCATTAATTGAAAAAGTCGGTGTTGAAACTGAAAAAGTTAGTAAAGAAAAAGAAATTGCTGATAGTGAAGAAGCCAAAGTTGCAGTTATTGCGATAGAAGTTGGCAAACAGCAAGTTGATTGTGAAACTGATTTGGCAAAGGCTGAACCAGCTTTAGCAGCAGCAGAAGAAGCATTGAATACATTGAATAAAACTAATTTAACCGAGTTAAAATCCTTTGGTAGTCCGCCTGCTGCTTGTGTGAATGTGACAGCTGCTGTTATGTGTTTGTTAGCTCCTGGTGGAAAAGTACCCAAAGACAGAAGCTGGAAAGCTGCGAAAATAACAATGGCAAAAGTTGATCAATTTTTAGACCAGCTTGTACATTATGACAAAGAAAATATTCCGGAACCAAGTCTTAAAGCTGTCCAACCTTACTTAGACGATCCAGAATTTAATGCTGAATTTATTCGAGCAAAATCGGGTGCTGCAGCTGGACTCTGTGCTTGGGTCATCAATATTGTTACCTTTTATCGAGTGTTTTGTGATGTCGAACCTAAAAGAAAGGCTCTTGCACAAGCTAATGCAGATTTAGCTGCTGCTG
This sequence comes from Neoturris breviconis, assembly GCA_032360805.1. Taxonomy (NCBI): domain Eukaryota; kingdom Metazoa; phylum Cnidaria; class Hydrozoa; order Anthoathecata; family Pandeidae; genus Neoturris; species Neoturris breviconis. The sequence goes on along the minus strand of JAULBZ010001276.1, from coordinate 17,186 downwards.
AAGAAAAATTATCGAAAATCAAAGCCAAGATTAAGGTATATTATCGTGAACAGTTAAATCAACTTTCCCTTTATACCAGGAAAGGCATCTAAGTAACTTTTCACAAGCTACACTCTCTGAAGGGTAATAGTAAGGGGGAGGTTTTGGAATATTTTATTATATTGTCATGTTTAGATTATATTTCTGTGCATAACTACGTAAGACAAACAATTTTAGACACCTTTGCCCCTACCTATCTTATTTTCAAACATTCTTATTTTCAAAATTTGTCGAAAAAAATATCCCCACCGCCCCCACTTATTATTGTACGCTCTGCAATTATTACCCTTAGGGGAGTACTCAGATATTGTCAGAAGATTTTCCTCTTCCCAAGACTTGCTCTCTGCCGATATACATATGAACTGTACCTTTTCTAATAAAATTTGTGTTGTAACCCAGATGACTTGAGAGTGTAGATTCTATTCTTTTTCATATTTTCTTCTTATACTGTAGGAATTGGATGACAATTTAGCTGAATTAACAGCTTCATTTGAAGAGGCTACGTCAGCAAAATTAAGGTGTCAACAAGAAGCTGATCTCACAGCAAAAACAATTGAGTTGGCTAATCGACTTGTTGGTGGTTTAGCATCAGAGAATGTCCGTTGGGCTGATTCAGTGGCTATCTTTAAACAGCAATCACTAACACTTCCTGGTGATGTTTTGCTGATTTCAGCATTTATTTCGTATGTTGGTAGTTTTTCCAAGTCATATCGTGAAGATTTGATAAACAATAAATGGTTAGCTTTCTTAAAAGGGCAAAAGGTAGTTTATTTTGATTCTTTGTATTCCTAACCAAGATACACAATCCTAATATATTTTTTAACAAACATGCTATTTGGAAAAGAATACAATAAATTTGAAGATTAATTTGAGCATGATACAGTTACAACAGTTCGCTACAAAGTAGTATTCTCCTATATGTCAGGGGGAGTGTTCTCAAAAGACCATGATTGTCTGTTAATTATATTCATTATGATTTATTTTAAAATGCTGCTAATTTTGAGTTATTGGATAAAACAAAGTCGAAAATTTGTTGTTTTGACATTAAAAAATGTTGCTTTGACGTCTTTGACGTTAACACAATTTCTTGTTAATGTCGATTAGATGGCCAATAAAGTAAAATATATTCTTATGTTACAGCTAGACCCTAATATGCCGCAGTTATTTTATTTCGTTTGTTTGTTTAATAATATAATTAATCTTAGGTGCCAATTCCAGTGACGGATGGCTTAGACCCCCTCTCTCTACTAACAGACAACGCGCTGATTGCTCAGTGGAACAATGATAACTTGCCCAGCGATCGTATGTCTACAGAAAATGCCACCATCTTATTGAATGCTGAAAGATGGCCACTTATGATTGATCCACAACTTCAAGGTATTAAATGGATTAAAACTAGAGAAGGTGAAGCATTAAAGATTGTCAGGATTGGTCAGAAAGGGTGAGGTTTATTATGTGTTTTATGTTTTACTTTTCCATTGTTCACTCACTTCAAACTAATGATAAAAATTATTATTTCTTGCAAAGTAATGAAAGTTGTGTTTAAGTCAATTTTATTAGTGGGAAAAACTTCAACTCAGATGGTCAAGTATTAAATGATGTGTGTAATTTAGATATTTAGATCGTATTGAATCAGCTGTTAGTAATGGTGATTGTGTACTCATTGAAAGTATTGGTGAAAGTGTAGATCCTGTATTAGATCCAATACTTGGAAGAAATACAATCAAGAAAGGAAGGTGTGTGTTTGGTTAATGACTGATATTTTAATTACATGTTGTTGTTTTTTTTACATAAGCGTCATTACATTTGAGCTGAGCCTCATTATGCTAAAAATTCACATGCTCAAATGGGGATGCCTAATCAGAGACACGTATCTTACTGTCAGTTTATGTAATAATACAGTGTAAACAGGTATAACAGAACAAATGTACGTTTGAAAGCAGCCATTAATGACGATGAGCACATAGTACTTATTCACGACAAATGTGTTATTTATTTTGTATGTAAACAGTTATACAGTGTTACCTGGGAAGAAAAAACGTAATGCTGGCCTGATGATGATCAAAATTTTAGCTGTTCATCTTTGCCGACTCTTCGGCGTACTAATCTTTGTTCCATATTATTTTTGCTTTCTTAATGCTACAAGATAATAGCTTTCATAATTTGCTCTTATAATTTACAGGTATATTAAACTTGGTGATAAGGAAATCGAATATCATCCTAGTTTCCGGTTGATTCTTCAGACAAAGCTAGCCAATCCACATTATAAACCTGAAATGCAAGCTCAAACTACACTCATCAATTTCACCGTAACAAGAGAAGGTTTAGAAGATCAGCTATTGGCTAATGTTGTTGCAAAGGAAAGACCAGATCTTGAAGAAACGAAGGTAAACTGAAACATTTTGACTGACACTTATGACACAGCTAAAAAAAAATCAAATTTAAAGTGATTAGAGAGACATCAAAACTTGTGATAAGTTTGTGAATGATCATAAATATTTGCACGATGAGATAATTACCTTTGAAAATCTCAGAAACATCCGATTACTATTGATTGCTTGGTGTGAGATAGTTGACAGGCCACTACGAACGATTCCATAACTTTAATTCAACACATTTATTTTCCAGGCTCAACTGACACAGCAACAGAATCAATTTACTATCACATTGAAAGAATTAGAAGATTCTCTTCTAGCTCGTCTTTCTGCTGCTGGTGGTAATTTCTTAGGTGATTATGAACTAGTGGAAAATTTAGAAACGACTAAACGTACGGCTGCCGAAATTGAAGTGAAATCGAAAGAAGCAAAAATTACAGAAATAAAGATCAATGAAGCTCGTGAAATGTACAGACCAGCTGCAGAAAGAGCTTCCTTGTTATATTTTATTCTGAATGACTTGAATAAAATTAACTTGATCTATCAATTCTCACTTAAGGTATGTTTACAATTCATTCCCAGTGGACACATGGTGTTGGAATTACGTTGAAAAATGTCAAAATAACATGGCTTAGAACTTGTTTCGACATTATCCTGACATCATTTGTCTGCTGGGTTCAATTGCTTATTAAGTAAGGGGTCATTCAAAAAAAAAAATGTCGCACATGCTAAGTGTGTCTAAGCTTGATGGGCCCCTAATCATAAAACAGAAAGCTAGCGTTATCGTTTTGAAAGTGAATATTATGACCACCGTCTCATTTCTTCTTGTTTATATATCTGTTTACCTGTAAATGTTTTCTTGTAATATTTTCTTGTTTCATTTTAGGCTTTTAGTGTTGTTTTTGAAAAAGCTATAGAGAAAGCTGAACCTGCTGAAGAAGTGAAGTTGCGTGTAATTAATCTGATTGATTGCATCAGTTTCAGTGTATTTATTTATACAACGCGTGGTTTATTTGAGAAGGATAAACTAATTTTCATGGCACAAGTTGCATTCCAAATCCTTTTGATGAAGAAGGAAATCAATCCAGTGGAATTAGATTTCCTCTTACGTTTTCCAGCTGTGATGAATGTTAGCAGTCCAGTGGATTTCTTATCAAATCTATCATGGGGAGGTGTCAAGGTAGGTTAGTTCATGAGAATCATCATGGGGAAGTGTCAAAGTAGGTTAGTTCATGAGAATCATTATGGGGAGGTGTCAAGGTAGGTTAGTTCATGAGAATCTATCATGGGGAGGTGTCAAGGTTAGTTTATCTTAATAGTAATGGTGCAAACCCATAATCAACATCTTCGATGCTAATCCAATTATTGGGTCATGGTTCGAAAGCTTGGAGTACCAAGTATGTCTGGAGTATATATAACTTGTATGTAAAAATAGCATATATTTGAGAATGACATTTATCATATCGCTTAAACATCCGTGGCAACTTATATTCAGAATTTACTACGGTATACTATAATTAACGGAAATTATGTTCTTTTGACAGGCATTAAGTACAATGGAGGAATTCAATAACTTAGATCGTGATATAGAAGGTTCGGCGAAACGATGGAAGAAATTTATCGAAGGTGAATGTCCTGAGAAAGAAAAGTTTCCACAAGAATGGAAAAACAAAACATCGTTGCAAAAATTATGCATGTTGAGGGCTTTTAGACCTGATCGAATGACTTATGCTATAAGGTAAGATAACAATTAACCACAAAAAAGGACTTTAAATAGTTAGCACTTGGTAGTTAAAATATTTGTTATTGTATAGAGACAAGTAACCTGAGTTAAGGATACCCTAGTGGTCTAAACCTTGCGTTTTGTTTACATAGAGAATATTCCATCACGGTGGAATTACTGAAGCACTGGACTTTTGTAAGGGTTGATTTCCATTAGGTGCTAAAGCCAAAACAAGACATTCATTTGATAGAAATTGTAAGAATGAAATATCTTCATCAACGTTGATACTTTTTTAAATTATAGAATAATAAAGTAACACGGGAAATAAGTTTATATCCATGGACTTGTATTCTGGATTTTATGCTATGCTGTCCTGTTTCCTGTAAATTAGCATAAAATAAAAGTGATGATCGATCATGACATCCTTCTACTTAGACAGACAATGAAGGTTTATAATTCCCTTCTCTCTCCAAATGACACCATTCTGCACAATGGTAGATTAACTTTTTACTTATTTTTAGAAATTTTGTGGAAGAAAAAATGGGTACTAAATACGTCGAAGGTCGATCTATTGAATTTGCTGTTTCGTACGAAGAGAGTGGACCAGCTATACCAATCTTCTTTATATTATCGCCTGGCGTCGATCCTTTAAAGGATGTCGAAGCACTTGGTAGGAAACTCGGATTCACATCAGACAACAAAAACTTACACAGTGTGTCACTTGGACAAGGTCAGGAAGTTGTTGCAGAAAGAGCATTAGATTTAGCTTCAAAAGAAGGTCATTGGGTTGTACTACAGGTATTGTTTTATGTAAGGCCTTGTGTTCGCTTGTTTCTTTGTAAAGGAGAAACCAACGAATTGAAAGTTCGTTGACATACACGCCCTATCGAAATTTAAAAGTTTAGATTTCTTTAATTGTTTTTAGCCCGTTGAATGTGCAATTACTATCACTTTGCTATTTTGAAATTTGGTACCAACATGTAAGGGGATATTTTAGAAGCACTCGCCAAAAATCTTTCGATATCGTCCACGAGTTTTGGGCAATAAGGGCCCAAAATGCGTTTTCAGTTTAATTGTCTGATTTAGTCTGACCTCTGGCCATTTTCTTTTCGATTTCGTCAACGCAACTATACGGTTTTCAGGCATGCAGAAGGTGTAAAATGCAAAACTGACTCTTGGGCTCCTTACAGCTTCGCGACCCTAATTGCCCACTGCACCGTTGGACCTGTAAATATATGTTGCCGTAAAGCCTAAATTAGGCCTGTTTTTAATCATTTCGTCTGTTTCAGAGAGTTGAAGGACTAGTTTTCTTCTTTTTATCCTGTTTTCTTCTTTTTTTTTAATTTGGACTCCCAACTGTACTATATGCTATATACTATAGTTTAAATATACTATCTATACTTTATATATGTTATATACTATACACTGCTTACTATCATTGCCGTGCTTATTACTATCACTTACCTTGTACCGGTGGTACCGGTGATGAAGCTAATCATTCGCAAGAGCGCTGCTGTTGGCCCTTTGTTTAATATTTTTAACTCTCTTCCTATTTCAGAATATTCATCTTGTAAAGAATTGGTTACCTACTCTCGAGAAGAAGATGGAAACATTTGCTACTGGCTGTCATGAAAACTATCGTTTATATATGTCTGGTGAACCAGCACCTACACGTGAAGGTCATATTATACCACAAGGTATATTAGAAGTCTCCATTAAAATTACAAATGAACCACCCACTGGTATGATGGCTAACGTACACAAGTCTCTTGATAACTTCACACAGGTAAACATCCATTTTCTCTAATATTTTCAGGGAGCACTGTTAACAATCTTCGTCGTGTTATATAGGAGGAGATGTTTTGATTTACTATCAGTACCTATTTGATAATTTCTCACATTGAGCTATGATCTGCATTTAAATTGCTTCTCTTGAGAAAAAAATATATGTAGGTTTGTAGATTCGCGATGCTGATCTGAGTATGCGCATTTAGCCAATGAAGTTTGATATTTTATAACGGTGTATCTTCGTTTTCTTGACGTCGCGGATCCTATTTTGGGAAGTCTGTCAAAACCGTTTAGACAAAGGAACAAAATATAAGTCTATGGATATGAGTTCACGTGAATTTTGACAGTTCACTGAAAGATTTTTAGAGTCCGTACGAAAGTTCATACTGTTTTTGAATTGGTAATACTTCTGTATTTCAGGAAACTTTGGAGATGTGTGCACGTGAAACCGAATTTAAAGCCATCTTGTTTTCTTTGTGCTATTTCCATGCAGTTGTTGCTGAACGTAGAAAATTTGGTCCTCAAGGATGGAATCGTAGTTATCCTTTTAACACAGGAGATTTGACGATCAGTGTTTATGTATTGTATAATTACCTGGAAGCTAATGCAAAGGTTTTTAACATGTTTTTTCATAAGCTCGCCGTGAAGAACAGTGAGAATAGGTCCCACACAAGAATGTTTTCACAACCTTTCGCATCAACTGTTTGTTCTGGCCCATGAACAATACCCTCAAAAATAGGGTTTTCGGCTCACCTTATTTTTAGAATAAAAGATAAATGTTGAGAAAAAATAGCCAAAAAACTAGGTATTTTGCTATTTTGTCTATAATTTTTACCTGTTGTTTACCCCCTAAAATAAATTTTGTACTAAGACAAACTTTATTGTACTATGAACAACTTCAGAGAGTTTTATCAAAAAAATATAAGTATTACATGAGTTATCGTCATTTGAATTTAGGGTGTAATTTCTATTTCCTTGAGAAACCCTTATAAAATTGGCATACTACAGTTTTAGGACCTTACTTTACAAAAGCTACCGATTCAGACAGGTTATCATACCTTTCTGAAAAGTAGAGAACTTAAGGATGCCAAAAATCCATATTTGGCTTTTTCCTAAAATTGAGCCGTAAATTCGACCTAGCTCATGGGCTTTATTACGACGTATCATGTAGGTTTCACACAGGAATGTTTTCACAACGTTTCATGCCAACTATTTGCTCTGTTGGTTCCACACAGGAGCGTTTTTACGGTGTCGTTTCACATCAACTGCTTGTTCGGTAGGTTCCACGCAGAGAATGTTTTCACGTTTCACGTCAGCTGTTTGATTTGTAGGTTCCACACAGAAATATTTTTACGATGTTTCACGACAACTGTTTTTTCTGTAGGTTCCATGGGAAGATTTGCGATATCTATTTGGTGAGATTATGTATGGTGGTCACATTACAGATGATTGGGATAGAAGACTGTGTCGAACGTATCTTGAAGAGTATATGAAACCGGAAATGGTAAGTTTGACCAAGGGCATTTTTATGTTTCATGGTAAAGTGCTGCTTGGTGTCTATTTTCTATTGCTTTCTTTAAGGTTAATTTCCAATAAAACCACAAAAACATATTTCTGTGTGGTTTTATACTATCTTCTCACGTAGTTACACTCTTCGCTTGTGTAAATACTATCCTGCGGGTCAGGGATTGATGTATACCCTTAACACTTGGGAAAAAGAGTTCTTGTAACTGATTGGTTTGTTCCTACCAAAAACACATTGGACCCCGTGCTTTTTTGTGACTGTTTACTGTTTATATTTCAGCTTGATTCTGAGTTACTTCTTGCACCAAACTTTGCTCTTCCACCAAATCTGGACTACATTGGATACCACACCTACATTGATGAAAATCTGCCGCCTGAAAGCCCTAATCTTTATGGTTTGCATCCAAACGCAGAGATTGGCTTCTTAACAGCTACTTCAGAAAATCTCTTCAAAACTATTCTTGAGTTACAACCACGTGACTCTGGAGGTGCAGGTGGTTCTGGTCAAACTCGCGAAGAAAAGGTTAAACAGGTTAGTCATATTATTTTCTGTTTATTAATAGCTTATTTCGACACCACTTCTTGTCCTGTTCACAAAATCTTCGTTGATGTTAATTGTGCACTTCTTTCAAGTGGTCTGGTGTAGTATATCGTGTAATTTCTATATCTGATAGGTACTTGATGAAATTCTTGAAAAGTTACCTGATGAATTCAATATGATGGAGTTGGCGGGTAAAACAGAGGAACGTACACCGTACACTGTTGTTGCCATACAAGAAGCTGATCGAATGAATACTTTGACAAATGAAATGAAGTTGACACTAAGAGAGCTTGATCTGGGGTTGAAGGTAACGTTTATGCGTATTCTATGTTCTCCTGATTATTACTTAGCAGAGAGGACTATTGAATCAACGGTCTTGAAATTGGTTTAACGAATATACCAACCAATTGCAAGCTCGTTGACATAACACCCTTCGCCACTGCAGCTTTATGTTATGAGAGTTTACCAGTTTTACTCGATAGAAAGGTAAGTTTGATAAACTTTAAATCAAACTGGTTGTTTTTTTCTTTTTTGTAGAAATTCTCCTTGTAAATAATAAGATAAATACCTTATAACGAACTTGCTCTTGTTTCTTATTCATTCCGTTTTGATTTGCTTGATAACCGATGTTACTATTTCAGGGTGAATTGACCATCACAAATGCAATGGAAGAACTGTCAAATGCATTGTATTTTGATGAGGTACCAGAATCGTGGAATAAAAAAGCTTATCCATCTATGCAAGGTCTTGCTGCTTGGTTCGTTGATCTTATACAGCGTATTAAAGAATTAGAACAATGGACAACTGATTTCAACCTACCGAATGTAGTCTGGTTACCTGGCTTATTCAATCCTCAATCTTTCATAACAGCAGTTATGCAGTCTATGGCTCGTAAAAATGAATGGCCTCTTGATCGTATGACGCTACAAGTTGACGTCACTAAAAAGAATAAAGATGATTTTAACGCTCCACCCCGGGAAGGGGCATATATACATGGATTGTTTATGGAAGGTGCCAGATGGGATTTACAAACTGGCATGATTGCTGAGTCACGGTTGAAAGAATTGACACCTGCGATGCCTGTCATATTCGTACGAGCAATTCCTGTTGATAAACAGGACAGTAGAAACTCGTACGAATGTCCTGTTTATAAAACAAGACAGCGTGGTCCTACGTATGTATGGAATTTCTTCTTGAAAACGAAGGAGAATCCAGCGAGATGGATTTTGGCTGGTGTTGCATTACTGTTGAGTGCTTAGATTTAAAATGTATAAAACAAACTTTCTTGTATATAGATATAAATAGACATTTTTAAAGAGTGCATTCTGGATTGGTTCAAGTGTTTGACACAATTGTTTATTTTTCTAATATATTTATTTACTGTATGAATCAGATAGATATCCCTTCGTATATCTATGGATGAATACAGAATTCTTCGTGATGAAATTTCGCCTTGAGTTAACTGTATGTCGCTTTGAAATGGATAGCAGTAGCGGTCTTGTATGCCAGTATACGTAAGGATATCCGACTTATACTTGCTAGTCATAAGACAACTGGCCACGTGATGTAGAAAATGACGTTTGTTTTTGTGGTCAGTGCTTATTGTTATTTTAACCTAACTAAATATAGTGATTTATTTTCGTAAAAACTGTTTTAAATATTTGTACATAGTAAGAATGATAATATATTATATTAGTAGAATAATACAATTAAATTGAATCTTTTTCTCTCTTCAATATGACACAAATCACACAAATATGCTCTTGTTTTCGATGGCATAAACTAACTACCGCACCGAAAATTTTTCCTATTCCCGTGTGATCAACATTCTATATTTCCAACTAAATTTAGTTTGAAGGATGCTATGACAATGGACTTGCAATTGATACATCCAGAGTGCTAAGTTATTTCAAATGCTGGAATAATACCACGGGAAATAATCATTCAGTTAACATTTTTTAAACTGGTGCTATTTACACGTTGTTTTTATATATACAAATAAGATAACGAGCCTCAAAAAACATAAGTTAAGGAATCCCCAGCCTCAAATATAAAATTTTAAAAACGGACACAAGAAAAATTTAAAGGAATAGAAGAGACTCGGTGATGCTTAATTTCGCTGTTAAACGTCAAGAGAGAAGAAGTCCTGGGAATGAGGTTGAGATTTATCGAGTAGACTGTAAGACATAGAATCTTAGTTATTGAAATCCCGACGGATTCTGTTGTTCTTGGAACAAATTCAAATTTTCGCGCCATTTGTCATGCTAATCAAAATTATAAAATTTCGAATTGCAAAAAATTTACTAGTCCAAGATTGTAGATAAGTTACAGAGAGCTATGTTTTTATCTCTATCAATCAACTAAATCAGTCGTTTTTTATTTGTGTTTGAAGAGAGCACATACCTTAAGGAAAGTAATTTTCGCGAATTTGTTTTTCAGATTTTTTTTCTCAATTCGCGAGAAGAAATTTTCGCGAATCAGGTGTTAATTAATTATTAATAATTTTAGCGATTGAGAAGATTTAACTTTTTGGCGGGATTTTAGAATGAAGGAAACATTGGCATTGCATGGACATCTGAATATCTTCTGATTATAGTCATACATTTTGCGCTAATAAATCATCCTCGTTGACCTCTTCTTCAAATTGGTCGAAGGCGTTCTGCTGGAAGTCTATAGATAACACAAGAGCTAGTAGCAAGAAGCAAAAGACACGGAAGTAAAATGTCCAGACATAAGAAAACTATTGAAGGATCCAGTAAATAATAGAAAATCCCCTGAAAATAACAGTGTAATTACAATTGATGATGAGGATGATTAGATATTCTTCTTGCATTTATTTATCCCCTTTCGATACCCGACTTTCTAACTAGTTAGGGCCAATATTACGTTATTATCTAAAAACGTTATACCATCGAATCTGGCAGTTTTAGAAATTTTTTTTCGCGAATGACTGATGACATTATAGCAAAAAATGCTAGCGTCAGCAATAAAATCAATACCATTTTGAAAAGATTTTGTGCTAGGCTATAATCATGCCGGGTTACATTGCTCCGATAAGATTAGTTCATCAGAAGTTAGAGGGAAGGCTTATTTGCTTCCCCGGGTAAAATATGCTGCCAACATACCCCGGGTCGAGCAAATGTGGACTACAAAATGCAAACTCATCCTAAGGGCTTCAAAAGACTGGCATGATGAGCACATGCGCACGCAAGCACAAAATTCGGGTGTCTTCGCAACCGCAAAACATCCGAGATAATTTTATCGTCTTTGAAACTTCTGATCAATGACATCTTGCAAAGTTTCTACACCATTTGCAACAAATAGTAAAAAATGCGAATGCCAACACATATTAGCTAGATATCGCTCAAAGGCAGAACGCTCTCTTTCATGGAGGCTTTACGAGATGGTAAATAGGAGGATTTTGGAGCGAGCCGATATTTTTTCTGGGTAATTCGCCGTACATCGTTTCTCGCTCGCTCGACTGTCTAGAACAGATAACTGTCTGTAAAGGGACTTTGGCTAAGCCTCTGCGTTAGAGAGTGATTCGAACAGATAACTGTGAAAGAGAAACTTTATTTAAAAGTTACTCTTCCGTAGTGATAAAATATGACTAATACGACGGTCTATAAGAATGTTTTCGTATTGTTTTGTGAATCGTTTTACAAAATTTAAATAGAGGTAAAGGACTAAATAGGTTGAAAATTTGATAAGACTAAAAAACTAAAAATCACGACGAAAAAGCCTACTTCAATTTCCGCATACAAAAATTAAGAATGCTAAGTCAAAAAATTACGTTTTCAAAAGTTATTATGACAAACACAATTTACTCTACGCAGACTAGTTGATCAGTCTAATTTTAGGGAGATGTTCATTATGTAATAATTTTACTAGTTGTTAGCCTACTCAACTGAATTCAGTGTAGCAGACTAGTAGTCATTTTATTTAAAAAATAAAACATAGATTAAACTCACTCAGCTTCAGAATCTACTTGTTCTTTATAACAACTCAGAAGGTAAGTAACGTGGAGAAATATCATGTTTGGAACTGAATTTAAATAATCAAATAGAGTATAAAATATAATCACATAAAAACACAATCGTTCACAACACACAAAGTCAAATTTCCACACCTATCAAAGCCTTTTTTCTATGCTCTTTCTGTCAAACATTCTACCTGTACTTTCGATTAAACATTGTATCTCTATTTAGCGGAAATCAGACTTTACATTACAGCATAATTTACATTTTAAAACAACATTAACAGATAACACCCATCTAGGATTTGAAATAAACAATAACCAACTATTCCTCTAAGATGCCAATTTCAAGATCATTAATACTCTTCCAGCGTTAGAAATAAGAACAGATAGCAGAAGAGTGCTTGAATATAACTTCAGGTCACAAAGCCTAAAGTTACGAGTCACTCCACCACATTAATCATATGTTCTAATTGGAGCACTACACAGATATTGTTTATTTCAAAACACTGATAAACACTATCACCCCTATAAACACATATTATGCCCAATCTTTCTTGATATCCATCGACCATTCCCATTGTAAATGAACATTTTTATCATCATCAATAAATTTGCTTTTCACTTTGTAATGCGCTCTAGCCATCATACCTTTTGGCGCCTCATCACAGGGACATAAAAATGAATGCGCTTCAGCTTTCGGGGGGTAACTACCAACCATGTACGATTGTTTGTCCACTACAAAACCAGAAAGAAAAATGAAAGAAAGAAAGAATGGAAAAGAATCATTCCACTTCAGGAATTTCTTATTTTTATTTTTTCCATAATTTTCCACCCAAATCAGTGAAACATGAATAATTATGGAGCACAAACTTACTTTTATAGAAAGCTTTGCGAAAATGAACTGTATAAAACACATAACAGGAATATATTTACCTCGGTGGACAAAAACTTGTTCAAAGTTCGGGGTAAAGACGCTTTCTACTGTCTTTACTTCTGACTTTGAATAGGTTTTTGTCCACTACTGCAGACTTTGAACAGGTTTTTGTCCACTCAAACTGTATACATAATTTAGTTACTTTTTACCAACTACCAACCACATACTGATATGATTGCTGATTCATCTCTTAGTGACTGTCTCAAAAATAAAATCTACGTAGGAGAGTACTGAGTCAATGATTTTGAGCTCATTGACCTAACACACTTCTGCACAAATTAATTTTTAGTAAAACCAGCATTTTCTCAAAAACATAGTAAACAGATATTTCAAGTGTTAGATTTCACAAAACATTCTACACAGATATTTCAAGTGTTAGATTTCACAAAACTTACCGCTGATTCCTTTTCTCAATACTGAGTGATGATAACGTAAACCAGAAACTATTTCGTGTTGTACCTGTCAATGGAAAGAAGAATAATTCCAAAAATACATTAAATAATAATGTAATCACTACAGGGGAGAGGGAGTAAGTTTTTAGTAACAGCACTTAATGCCATTTCTCAAATAAAGTGATCTAAAGTTTTGATCTTTTTGTTGTCCTAAGTAACCCAAGTATTGCTGTAATACAAAATCAAAGGTATGGTATTGAAAGTAGCCAAGTGAAAATTAAACCTGAGCACATAAAATATGATTTACATATACACACTGTACAGTGTTTTGAAACATGTTTTTATTAAGATGGTGAAGTTTCAGGTCAAATAAACAATTGCAACACCTTTTTCAATGCAAAATTATGTCAGATCACTGTAGAAGAGAGTAGTGAAATTTCATATCAAGTATTTACATCCAAATTTGCATGGTATTAGGATTTCTTGTCCTTTATGTTGACGAAGTTTCAGGTTAAATAAACAATTGAAACACCTTATCAAAGTAAAATTATGTTAAGGCACTGTGGAGGAGAGTAGCGAGTTTCATATCAAGGATAAACAACCAAATTTTACATGACATTAGGATTTCTTATCCTTATTACGTTGATAAAGTTTCAGGTCATATCAAGGTAAAATTATATCAAATCACTGTGGAGGAGAGTAGTGAAATGTCATATCATAGCCTGAAGCAATGCTAAAAAAGTACTTCTCCACAATGCATATGAATTGCATACACACATTATACATGCATATTTTGAAACTCAATCTTCTTCGAAACAGGTAGTAGCAACAAATGCTTGAAAACATCCCTATAGGATATGTTTCGATCATACATACTATATAATATAAGTATGCATAGGTTTGTATACGGATGTATATGTATGCATATTATATAGCAGTACTAAAGACGTAATAGAATCCATGCCTTTAATTTAAATTTACTTATAAAACTTAAAAATCATCTGTTATTAAAACTAAAAAGAAATAAAAAAAATAATAAATAGAAGTTTACATATTCATTAAAACTAGTTATTCATTTATTAAAAAAATCTTCCTCTGTTGAATTGTGTATTGCCATTATATTTCTAATTTGCATTTGAAGTTCTAAAGATCTATACTCATGATAATAATTAAACGTTTACGGCCCTAAAGTGCCCACAACTCAGGGCCGAGTGGACAAAATTGAAGGATGGGCTAAAAACAAAGTAAAATAAACCATTACAAAATTTCTAAAAGCATTTGAATGTAGTGAACGTACAAACTCAGTGCTAGAAATAACAACTGAGAGATTTTTTAACATAAAGTAGAATTTCGAAAAAGTGGAACCCTGGAACTCTCGCTAAGTTTAACCAAACTTTTGATCACTTTAACTATTTATTATGTTAAAATTCTTCACTTTAGTGGAACATTTGCTAATTGGAATCAATTTTGAGTGTTTTAGTTATTGAGAGTTAATTATAGCTTTGTTGTCAAACTAATTATTGAGAACTGAAATATTTACCTTAAAGACAATTTGTATTCTGAATTCAACTCCTTCTTTGACTACCATTGCTTTATCTTTTAATTTACTCAGATCACCTAAATAATAAAGTTTGCATGTTAAAATAAATGTCACTGTGGAGAAGAGGTTAAATTGACTATTCTGAAAACCTCTCCTCCACGTGCAGAGGTGTAACTTTATGAATCAGTAGCTGTTTCTTCTTAATTTGAACAAGAGCCCATCTATAAGATTTCGCTCCAAAACTTTCTTGGAAGGGTTATATGAACTAAAAAAGAATCTATACAGAAGTGTGTTAGGTCAACGAACCCTGTAATTAATGGATTGGTTTCTTTGGTACAAAGATTACCCTTGAAAGTGTTACTATCCCCCCTTATGTACAGTGCCATACGGCCTTCGCACTTACTGGCTGCGAGGAAAAATGCTCAAAAGTTCTTTGGTGATAGCGATATGCAGCTTTTCTGCCCTTTTTCAAGGGAAAATGATTTGCACCTAGAGAGACTTTAAAGCCTTTAAAGGAGAAAAATTGATTATTAAAGACTCTAGAACAACATTGAAAATATGCATTACAAAAAATCGTTTGTTGGTGTATTGAATTTCCAGTATAGCTGATGCTTTATGGAGGGACAGAGTGGCTTCGTAATTGCTACCCCATTATATGTAATAGTTAACCCCACTTTGAAGGGGAAGCTTTGCGCACGGTTTTTATTAATTTAGGCATAATCCATCACGTTTCCACAAAAGTTATGTTGTGCAGTACATGCTTAATTTGCAAATAACTTATAATAGATTAAAAAAATGCGTAAATCTTACTCCAATTGACTATAGAATTAACTGTTTTAAATTTACATATAACTAATTAGAAGATTTCAAAACACTCAAGAAGCGATTATAAACAGTCTATCATGCTTTTATTTTTCATAGAACTGAAAGCTTAAAGGCGGGTTTCCACTAGGCAAATTTGTTTACACAAATGCTAATACATATAACAGGTGACGTCGCTTTTAACAAATGTAATGGCTTCATTTAGAATTTATGTGAACAAATTTGCCTAGTGAAAACCCATCTTAACCCTATTTAGGCCCTGCTAAACTTTTGTACATAACTTTTGAATGAATGGCTTATATGACTAGAAACTTCAAGACAATTTATCTAGGATCATTTTAAAATAATATATATTTTTTTCGTAATGCTAATTAAGGGTTCACCTAACTTTCTGGAAAGTTTCAACACTACAACATGGCTCCATCAAAAGTTATCCCCCCCTCGGCTATTCAGAGCCCCTAAAAGCCCGGCCTGAATAGGGTTAAGGAAACAAGTAAATGCTGTCTTTCCTAGTTTATCGGCTCCTTTTAAAATACAAATTAAGACACTTAAGAACTCACCTGTCAAATCAAACTCTATGTCGTCACGTCCTGCTGAAACAAAAGTCATTTTCTGTACAACAACACGTCTTGGATCATCTGCTGGAGCTATGTAAAAAGAAAAACAAACAATTGTTTAAATCAGTCCATGTTAAAGTTTCTGTCACTACAAATATATATGAATATTTTGTAGCTTGACTATGAAATCATATAGTGATTATTTGCTCTTATTTCATCACACTGTGATTACCTGCTCCAGGATCAAGACCAGCAAGTAAAGTTTGTTTATATTTTACTAGAGACTCATCGTCTGCATCCATATCATTTATTTCATTAACAGATTTGACAGCTGGTGCTTTGTAACCAGGAGTTTCTTCTGGTTCTTCATTACCGATTGGTTTAATTTCTTCTTCTTCGGCCATTGTGTTTATTTATTTATCTAAGATCTAAACAAAAATCGATTTGGTAAGATCATTTGATTCTATATTCATAGAAAACAAGCAGGAAGATTTTAATCAACTTATATTTATATAATTTGATGTTACTTTCCTTTTTTTATTACACGCTCACATTTCTCGCATAACCAAAAATTAAACTTAAGCACATATATATGATAATATATAATATATATGATAATAATATACCCCAAAAAGGGCTACTGATTTGCCCCAATCTAGCCAACGCTAACCACCATTGCGTAACACGGTTTCTTGTGGACAAAAAACTATTTATGACGTATTTACGCAAACCTTTCAAAAGTAAACATGCCAGAGGGTATGGAAATACATCTAATTGTAGAGAAAGTTTGGAGCAAAATAAAAACAAACAAAGTTATTTTTACTTATATGCAAGTAGTTTCTGCGACAACCTAGTATCAAAATCATAGAGTATACTCACAAATTGAAAGTTTATGAGGTCATCTGAAACAAGTTGGACTAGCGATTTCTCTACTGACAGAATGATCACTTGTTTGATTCAAAACTCTTTACA
>JAULBZ010001275.1:0-23126 GCA_032360805.1 Neoturris breviconis | reverse complement strand
AGAGTCCTTGAATGTTAAGAAATGAAAAGTTGCTTATTACATTTGGATTTTGCTTGGGGTAGTTGGTATCTGTTGATGTTATTGTTGGGTTAGTGGTGGGAATTGTGTTAGTGGCTAAAAATTATTTTCGGCTAGTCTTGTGTGGAAGCGTAGAATCGTAGGATTACTAACCACAGAACTACATATGTATGTAGCTATATGTATGGAATAAAGTTTAATTAAAAGACTTGGAAAAGGAAATATATAAAATATACCCACGAGAATAGCTACAGTCGCGTTCTTATGGTCTTATTGTGCATTGGGTAAGTTGCAAGATAATGTTTTTGCTGTTTCTATTCTCACTGTATGGCACATCTTGTATTGAGGCAATACTTGGGGTATACTAGGCGAACTTCCCTTGATATATACCTAAAAGCTTCGTATTGCTATCACAATACTGTGTCTACCATATCTGTTAAGACACCCACGTACCTGCCTTCATCGTTTTGCAACACACATGGGCACAATAAATCCGAACCACAATATTAGACATTCTTACACGTCTACACACAACAAACATGCAGTATGACTTCTTGTTATCCAAAAAGTGCTACTTACATGAAATCTAACAGTTCTTTAATTCTACAAATTCAATAACTAAAAAAACGAAATATTGAAAACATAACTTCAATTTTATGCATCTCATCACACGCAGATTACACACACAAACCCGTAAATGCCACGTTGATTGGGACAGTGTGTGACATATATTGGACAGTGCTAACATAAGTGTGTTAATGCAGACACCACTACATCGCACCGTTACATAAACCCTCATAAACCTTGTAAATCAAACAGTCAGTCCTCAAAACTAAATATTGACCGTTGAAACAAACAAAACGCATTACAACGCATTAAAAAGGAGGGAGAGCCCTAGGGCCCTAAGGGCTAGAGCCTAGCTGTATAGCCTAATATAATATTCTAGTCCTTATTTCCTTTATCCAAAGAGTTTTTATAGCAGATACAGATTAATGTAGTTGCATATCAGCATCCAGCTGAGCTAAGCAGCTGGTAGCAGCTGTCAGTAGAGACAACATGCAAATATGCATCGACCGCGACACGTCAAAAAAAATCAAAACAAAGCAGCCATCTTTAATCGTGTTTATACTTAATCAGAAATCAACAAAACCAAAGGGTGGTCGGAAAAGTGAGACCCGGGGGTCAAGACCCGAGTCCCAACGGTGGGACTCGAGACCCTTAAAATAAACTTTTTACGCATTCAAATCATGGATTATTAGCCTGTTACAGAAAATGAGGAGATTGTAAGAAATAAACAAACACAGAAAATTACATAAAGTGATAGAATTAATGATGATCATTCCATAATCTGTTCCGTATTTACCAAAATAAAACATCAGTTAAAAATAGTCACAAGAAAACGGCATAACTTTTACGTGTCAATGATTCCTCAGGGAAGGATCAAAATCCCTCTGTTAGAGGACGCAATTGGGTAGCAGAAGGAATATAAACATTTGCGTGAGAGTCAAAAGGAAAAAAATACTCAAAATGTTAATAATCGCTGAGGCTTGGACCCGGGGGAACGAGATAGTGACGTCGAAAAAGTTTTACAAAACAGTCAAAATTAGTTTAATTGGTGTCTAAAGAATCAAGAAAAAAATACCACTTCCGTGTGCATGTATCGTATTTTGCAAAATCTTTCGCAGATCTTGTTTGTAAAATATTAGGGTCCTGGGTCTCAGTTACAAATAGTTACGGTCCTGAGTCTCGGGTCTCGACCCTTTATTCTAACTCTTGAGTCTCGGGTCTTGGATTTCGGGTCTCGGGTCTTGACCCCCAGGTCTCACTTTTCCGACAAGCCAAATCAAACTCAGGTAATAAATAAGTAATTTTTAAAAAGCGCGTATTACAAAGGTGAACAAACCAATCAAAATGCAGTATTGCAAAACCGCCTGAAAATTCAAAACAAATATCGGCAGAAAATAGACAAAATATTCGAATGCACATGATCGTTTTGCTCATGAAATTATATATATATTTTTTCAAAAATCAGCTCAAATAGACATCAAGAAGGTTAAAGAAATACACCATGAGCAATTTGGACCCTTTTACGCAGGTATAAATAAGTTTTGTTTAGTTATGTTGCATTATATAAAGGTTTATAATAAACCACATCTAGTTTTTGTAATGTGTTAAATTTTGTACTCTTTCTCCCGCTTCTCTTCTCCGTCGTCTGAAGCGAAGCTCTAATCAACTGTTACTGTGCTACGCGATACGGTTAAATCTGTTTATATCTGTATGCAATAGGTGTGACCATGTCACCCTGCTATGGATGTCCCCACTCTTACATTCCCCCATATGTAATGTATGCATGAAACATCGTCCTTTTTGAAGCACTGCAGTGACATCCCCTATCCGAGTTCACACCTTCAATCAATAGGGAAGTCACTGCAATATTCCAAAAAGAGTGGCGTTTCTAAGCTGTTTCATGAAGGGTGACTCTGGAATTTATGGATTTTTCAAATATTCCTGTAATATCCTAGAATTTTCAAATAAAATGTTCTGGAGAAATTGATGAATTTTCCTGGAATGCCTTTGATTTTGCTTGCTAAATTTTAGTGACCACCATTGTAGGCAGTATCAGATCAAGCAGCAGAATAAAAACTCAATCTTAAAAATTCTGAAAACCTTTTTGAGAATACTTCCAATATAGCCACTTGTAACATCAACTTGACTTTATGTTTAAAAACTAATAATCAACAATTATCATAATACTTGTACTTGTATAATGCATCACTCAATTGCTGATGTTTGAATTTTGGTGTATAAGTCAACTAAGGTGAATTATCAAGTTAGTGGTCGACAATCAATCACATGTTAAAAAAGAATAACGCTAGAAATTGACGTTTTGACTACATACTGTCATTTTCAAGTACGAATTACACGTTACAAACAAATTTATATAAATTTTACACAAAAGGTGTATCGTAACTAAATTACAACAAATCGCCATTTAAATAAAATAATTAAATAAGCAATCAATTATTACTCAATCCCCAGCATACTTTAACAATAAGTTAAGTACTCCATAGAGAGAGGAAATAAAAGGATAGTGCTAACTGAAGATAAGATCAGTAAGGAAATCCACTCTGGTGTCGTGTGTAAATATTCGTGTGGTGGCTACAATGTCACTTATTATGGCAAGACTAAACAAAATTTTGAGGTTGGAGCTTGTGAACATGCTGGTATTTCACCTCTCACTGGAAAAAGGCTTGCTAACAATCCTCATCAGACCAGTGCGGTGAAAGAGCACATGTAATCATCTTGTGAGTTTTAATAATTTCAGTGTTTTGGCCAACTCCAACAACAATTTTTACCTTAAGTTGAAGGAGAGTTTATTTATTCTGAGGGACAACCTTGTGAATAAAAACATCACCTTCATACCGCTGCAACTGTTCAGTTAGCACTATCCTTTTATTTCCTGTCTTCCCTATGGAGTACTTAACTTAGGATTGAGTTAATTGCTTGCTTATTTGATTATTTTATTTAAACGTTGATTTGTTGTAATTTTTTTGACATGGCTGTTACACCTTTCATGTAAAATTTACATAAATTTGTTTGCAACGTGTAATACTCGTACTTGAAAATGACTACAGTATGTAGTCAAAACTTCGATTTCTAGCATTATTCTTTTTTAAAAGGTGAATTATGTTTATTTTTCAAATGACAACTACCTTAATACTCCTTTTAAATATCACACCTATTTAATTGTCATGCACTTATATGCAAAAAAAAGGGGTTATTTTCGCACATTAAAGATGAAAAAAAGACACAAGAGTCAGCAGCGCGATAGTTGCAAAATTAAAGGCGGGAAAATATGAGGGGCGTAATCATTTTAACTGTTTATCTTTTTATGAAAATTATAGATCTAATATCATGATAACATTTGATAATATTTTTAGTGGGTTGTATAGGTTTAACCATGTAATTTTTTTATGATGGAGATTACCTATGGGTTAATAAAAATTATTTTATAAAGCCTGTTAGCTTAAGTTTTAGGTTGACCCATTTAGGAGGATGGTATTTTTTTCAGGGGGGAATGCAACATATTGTTATTACATGAGTTCAGTTAATGTGAGCATGATCATACAAGTTATAAAATACATTTTTATACATTTATATATACATATATATCTTAAAAATTATTAATTTTAGTCATCAACATCTACTTAACTATTTCACTTACTGTAAAAAATAATAATAAAAAAAATTAATAAGAGGTGGTGGTCAAGAGATTTTTTAGTTTTAGGTGGGAGTTGATCTATATAGGAGGGGTCTATTTTTCAGGGGAGGGGGCAGAGTACTGTTGCACACTGTGGGTTGGAACAATGATTGGAGAAAGTGGAACATTCAGAAGTGCTCTGGTAGGTGCTGCATGAAAATTGGCTCTAGTTGTATTAATGAACAATTGACCTAGGCCATGGCCTTGTGATAATCAAGTCTGGTACTAGTACACAAGAAACAATTGATAACACTGCAATCAAAATCAGCTAAACTACAGTAGCCTAAACCTTATAAGAACTCTGTGCTTACCTCAGGCAGAGAGGACGGGTATATAATGTAATGTCTAGCTAGTCTGAAAGCTGATGTCAAAAAGGCTGTTTTTATGCGCCCAAATGAGGCATTATATGCTCAAAACAAGTATGCCCCGATAAGCCCTGGAGGTGCCAGGATAACTATTGAAGAACTTATAGATAGTATTACTTTGTTGAGACTGTAGTTAAGATGTTTCCTATAATAGAACACCAATTTTGCAAATTCCTGAAGGAATTTCAAACAACCACAAATATAACCACAATAATATATTAGTATAAGCTCCAAAATCAAGCATATGTATAAAAGCGTTATATGTGTCAAAAACTTTGGCATGATATAGTGAACTAGCTTTATACATCACACGAAACATACAACACTAGTTTACCTGGAAAGTCATATCCAAAGCAAATTACACTTATCAGAAATGACGTATATTAGAAATATCGACAAGACGTCCATTATTTAACGATCAGCTAGAGGCGAGAAAATTAGATTTATTTTGTAATGGTATCACCTAGCAACAAACTTCTTTTTTGTATTTTACTTTTACTTTGCTTGAAAATGGTGTTTTACCGAAAAACTTTGTACAAATAAATCATAACAAATTTTGCCTCTATTTTATATTTAAATACTTTTCATATGGCAAGTTATTTTATAAATAAAGTTTATTCTCAAAAAGTTGATTCCCAAGAAAATTTGTGATGCTTTTCAAACTGGGAAAGTCTCTGGCTGTAAGAATTGCTCCCCTAAAAGTGTCTCTGTATAGTGTCCTCAATGTGTAGTCCATAATGTTCCTTTATAGAAACTTCTTGAGCGTACCCAAGCCAGAAAAGATGCTGCAAGACTTAAAAGTCAAGCTAATGGTACTCAACAACAGCAAGTTAGTCCAGTAAAAAGACCTCCACAGAAACATATGAGTCCAGCAAAATCAGTTCGATCACCACTTGTAGACAAGGTATATATTCATTTTCAACAGCATACAGCACTATTGCAGGACTTTAAGAGACTTATTAGCTTTACAAGGAAGAGTATTGAGTCTTAAAACAATCTTGCAATGGATAACATAATATTCTTAACGATACTGTGTACAAAGGAACTAGAAAAATTGATAGTGTGTATATAATTATCTATAACCAGGGCTTGAAATAGTGAGGACCGCAGTGAGGACCGACAGTTATTTCAAGCCCTGATAACAACTACACCTTTGGCTGCAGTTGGAGGCGCCCCACAGGCTCTAGCTTATACCACAAAGTAGGGGTGGGTGTACTCCTTTCCCAGATCAAGTGGACCTATAACCCCTCTAGCCAGCTCATACTTATTTTACCCACCATAGAAGATAGAAGTCAACTCCTTCACCAAGAATTGAACCGGGACATTCTGATTACGTTGGAACATACTGACCACTTAAAAGAAGAGGGTTCATTCTTTATAATAATAATACTTGATTTTTTTATTTTTTAAAAAAATGGAAATTGGGTTTTTCGGAGTTGTGCAAAAAAAAAACTTCCTTAAGAATGATTTCTTTATAGAATGAGAAATCCTGTTTATCTCCTCAAGACAAGTCTCGTCAAAATAAACGTCTTTCATCAGAAGGAATCCAAGATGCTAGCTTTGAGAAGAAGCAGAAAAAGAATGAATCTGTCAATGAAGAAATTTTCTCACGTAGAAAACCTCCTCATGATGCTTATGTTGTGCCAAGTACTGCAGGTCGAACCCCATGGAAAGTTAGTGGAGGTTCATCATTATCCGTAAGTTCAGTTTTAAATTTCAAGCTTCTCAAATAGTAAGTACCTTAATTCAGACTTGTCATTCTTGAAATTCCACGAGTTCGAAATCCACCATAGGAGAAAATAAAGTAAATTTAGTCAGCTTTCTATTAATGTTTTTACTTGCAGCAACCCAGCACTCAGAAAATTTTAAAGCTTACACCAAACAGCACCAAACAGCAACAACAACCCTTTGTTTCATACCCGAAAACATTCGTTTCCCCCCAAGACTCAAAGGTTTGTAGTTGTACAGTTCATTCCTTGGACTTCTTTGCATTTTCAGCTGCCATACCTAACATTTCTTTGAAGAAAGCAAAAATATAAGAGTTTTTGAGTTGCACATTTTTCTGAGAAATTTTGAATAAAAAAATGTGAAAGATAACATGTTGATTGCACATAAATAAAAAAAATTAAACTAATTGAAATCATTTATGGACTTATGTTAACAATACTTATTCATTTCAAACAAAATAAAAAATATTATATTATGAAATAAAAACTATGTAGCCTAGACAGATCTATTTTAATAACAATAACACATTTCTTTCGAGTTTTACTACAGCTAAGCCAGCAGACAAAAACTTGCTCAAAGTATGCAGTGAAGTTACAGTAAAAAAAACATATGTTGCTACAACTGTGGCGAACCAAATCACAAGATCAAGAATAAGATCGCTTTATTTCAGTATAGCCTCAGAATGACAAGCCTGTAATTCCCTACGTACGTTTTTGCTCACTTTAATTTTTGCGCCTTTTATTTCTTTTAATATTTCTTTTTTCTCAAACGAATATGCCACTTCCACCATAGTAGTCTGCTCCGTATTGAATGTAGTTTTTATGAACGAAAAACCATTCATAATTAGCAAATATAACGATATAATTAATTGTTCTAGGCTCTTTGTGTGAATATCTATTTTGTGTTTAATAGAGTCGCTTAGCACATTTGAATAGTGATTACAATGAAAAGTTTATGCTTGACTCTGAAGAGCAACAGCGCCATCAAGAAGCCTCCTTAAAGGGTGAAGAACGCAGACAAGAACATTTGAAGCAGCTTGAAGAAGAACGTGCAGCAAAATTGCAGGAAAGAATATTTGGTAAAAATCATGTTGTTGCACAAGTAAGTAGTGATAACACTGTATAATGTGTGTATGTAAATAATATTTTATTTGTTTAGGTTTAAATTTCACTTGGTTTGGTGGGCTACTTTCAAAAAGCACAGAAGCATATTTTTAAATTCTTCAAACTTCTCTAAACAACGAAATGTTAGCCTTAATTCAAATTGCACTCACATTTTCAAACATCAATTTCGAATGTGATGAGATTTCACACCAATCGTAACGTTAGGTTGAATTCAAGTTAATTTGGGTGTTAATTGATACATTTACCGTATGCAAGACTGCAAAAAAAATATGTAATAAATCTGAATCTTATGTTTGTACTTTTGGTTTTGTTGAAACATGGAACTGGTATTAGAGAGTTTAATAAACAGTCAATGGACGCGTTCAAAATTCCATTGACACTGAGGAATTGTGGACATTTGCACTATGCTGTACCAAAGTGTCTATAATTTCTAAATTATTTAGAGAGCAACTTCTTCATCACTTCATTGTTTCAAATCATAACATGTGTGGAAATTGTGCTGAAACTCCCGTAAAAAAATAAGAAATTATTACAAAGTTAACGTACTTTCTTTTGCATAAGTTTTGTGATGCAAAGAAAATGTAACAAAACTCCATGTTTCTTAAAGATACAAATCTTTCTATGATAAATAATATATAATAAGTCAAACTAACCCAAATGACAAATGATCAGTGAAATACATGGAAAATTATTCTCAAGAATAAAAAAGAAGCACGGATACACCAGTAACATTCATTAGAAAATTTGAAACTTGTATATAATTTTTTATGATTAATCAAAGCTTTTTAAATATTCATGTTACAAGGGTTATACAATCCAAAAAATATGAGGAAAATTTGAAACCAAGTAAACATGAGATACACATGTAACAACAGGAACGCAAAAAAATGATTTTGGTTATTTAAGTTCTTTGTAGCAACTCCGTTTATCATGCAGGGTTCACACCACTCAGGGAAAACCAGGGAAAAGATCAAAAAAATAGAAAGTCAGGGAAAACCTGGAAAACTCAGGGAATTTTGTTTTAAAATTCAAATACTCACGGAAAACTCAGGGAATTTTTTTTTTCTATCAAAAAAGTGTGTTGATCACAATTTCAAGATTATTGTTATCAAATTTAGTTTATCTTTCGGTGAAAATAAGAAATTTATTTAAAAAAACTAAATGCATTATGGCGTTAAAGAAAACTTTTTTTCCCCTTTAAATCAATCGTATGTTTATTTTACCACTCAGGTAATATATATTTGTAACATTTTTTATTTTCTCGCCTTCTTTGAACAAAAACAGGACCCATGCCCATATTTTGCAAAATACGTTAATAAATTAGCTTCTTGAAAGTTGTATCTAGAATAATTTGGGTAAGCTGATTTCAAATCTGGCATTTATTTTCCTCTGCAACCGGTCTTTCACATTTTTTATGCTTTTGTTGATGTTTTTGTCTACTGTCAGTCGATTGGTTGTACTTAGTATTTTGGTGTTGGCATGTGCGAGGGTCGGCTATAGCATTTACATGAATTCTTAAAGAACCTAATATTTCGAAACATTTCCTCCAACTTTGTCAAGTTAAAAATCTTGGGGCATCATATGGTATTTATATAATTTTTTCAGCAGGTGAACGATAAAAATTTTAAGCCGGGTGGTTTTTTTTATATAAAAATATCTCTTAAAACATGACCCCTTACAGCGTCCCAGACCCCCAACTGGAAAAATTCGGCACTTTTGTAAAGTGTAAATGAATCTCATGTCAAATTTAAACATAATAAAACCATAAAGTTATCATTATCATTTTTCTCTATTAATGATAATATCCAGTAAGAATAAAGCTGGTTTTTCTAATACTTGCTATCAATAAGCTATATACTGTCAACTTATTGAATCATCTTAGTGGATTTGACTTTAAAAACGTCCTTGTATGGAATACTGCTGTCATATTTGGGCTGGTGCCTCTGATGTTTATCTTTATTCAGAAAAGAATAATTAATATTGTTGAACCTGATCTTTCATTAATGTTTCAGTCTTTATCTCATTGTCGCAATGTTGCTTCACTGTCTTTATTATATAACTACTTCCAAGGAAGTTCTGCTGATTTGAAGTCTTTGACCCCTGATATAAAGTTTTTCGTTTGTAAGACGATACTCAGGTAATGCTCATACTTTTACTGTTCAGTCACTTTTTTGTCACAGAGATTTCTATTCGACTAGCTTATTTCCTCGCACATCTAATTTATGAAATTCTTTCCCATTATCTTGCTTTCTACCTTCCTATGATCTTCAAAACTTTAAGTGTAATGTTAATTCTTATCTTTCTAATGTTAATTCTCATCATTCATCTCTGTAAACTGTGTCATTCTTTTGTAGCTCTCTGCCAAGTAGTGGCCTTGGTGCCTTACAGAGAGCGAAAAAAAAAATCTGAAACCTTTAAAGTGGCTTCTCTTCTGTTCAACATAAGAAATGTTACAGGCATATCCAGAATTTATGTTATGCCAAAAACCCACTGTAGCTATACATTACAGAAAACTCTACACATTGCTGTGAGTCTATAGCTTTGTATAATTTGGATTTGGTTGGATTTGGGCAAGTTCAAGGTTTAGTAAGTTCGATAGGTTTAATTTGGTTTGGGTAGGTTTGACCAGCTTTGGGTGGGTTCAAGGTTTAGTTTTTAGGGTGAGTTTAAGGTTTAATAAAATGTCTTTAACTCTAACCATTTATATGGGAAACTTCCTAATACTCTGCAAGTAGCATCTTTATGTTTGTCACATGGAACTGATACCATCAAGGTCCTACGAAACCACAGTAAATAAATTGATATCATGCACTTAGAAGCACTTTTTTTTTTATTTTTACTATCTTCCACAACGTTCTGGGATTTTGTGGGCAGCAAAAGTTATCTTTACCTCTATTTGGTGGTTTATTTGTACAGGTAAATGTTTACCTTCTTATATCAGAATAAATGATGATGCTATTAGTTCACAAATTTTGATCAATAATCTGGACTCCCATAAAATACCGATATCAACCTTGCCCTAGACATGCCCCTATTTATTTAGTACTGTTGAATAAAGCTTCTTTCAATTTAGAAAAAAAGCCCTGAAAAACGATCTACAAATCACATAGTGACTGCAAGAAGACCATTGCACCAACAAGATGCCAAGAAACAAATTAATTTTGAAGATCCGAAAAATGCTGACGTTGATTTTGAGTATGAGAAAAGAAGAAAGATTGAAGAGAGAACTAAACAGATTATAAATGATCGTAAAACAAGGGAGGAAGAAGTAAGTACTCATTATTGTAGCTTACGGTGCGATATTAAAATGGCTTCTCCATAGTGATTACTCAAATGTTTGTATTACCATACATAATATAACATATGAAACAATGAAAGATACTTTGCTGCTCTTAGAACTTAAAATAAGCTGCTGGTTGTCACTGTGGAGTAGAGCTTTCAGAATATTTTCTCAGCTAATTTGGCTGAAAATGTTCTGGAAAATCTCTCCTCAGAGTGATGACTGGCAGTTATTTTAAGCTCTGTGCTCATCACAGATATTATTTGCATTTATTTCCACTACAGTTACTACTTGCATATCTTCTATGTTTTTAACATTTTTAGTGATTATTTTTAAAAATTGCTTTTAAAAAAATATTGGCATGTTCTACTTGTAGGAGAAAAGGGATTCAGCTTCAGTCGGTGATAAAATGTCAATATTTGAGCAGAAAATGAAAGAAGAGCGAGCTGCTAGGGCCAAAGAGATCGAAATAGAGAACCGTCTGAGGCAAAAAACTCCAAGAAACCAAGTTGCTTTAGAACCTAAAGAGATAGTAAAACCGATACCTGTCAAGAGAGTGGAATCGCCAGCAAAGAAAGCACAGTATGTGCAATCACCAGCAAAGAAAGAACAAGCTGTGCAATCGCCAACAAAAAAGACACGATCTGCACAATCACCAGAAAAGAAGGCTCGATCTGCACAATCACCAGCAAAGAAGGCTCGATCTGCACAATCTCCAGAAAAGAAGGCTCGATCTGCACAATCACCAGCAAAGAAGGCTCGATCTGCACAATCTCCAGAAAAGAAGCTCCAATCTGCAAGGAAACCACCAGCTGTCGAAATCGACCTGGATGATGAAGAAGAAATTGAAGTAGATCCCATGGTTCAGTTCTTAAAATCACCTGCTCCAAAAAAAGGAGAAACAGGTATGCTCAAACACGTAGCCAGAAAGGCACAATCCAAAACCAAGTTGGCTACTCCACAAAAGGAAGACGAAACAATAAGAAATTTTACTGGTGACTTAAACTCACCACAGCCTGTTGATTGCACAGAAGACACAATATATTCAGACTCAAAAGCTTTCGACATCTCTGAAATTTTACGTATTGCAGAAACTGAAAAACCAGCATCACCAGCAAAAACGCCACATCGCAGCTCAACGATGAAGGTTCAATCTGCTTTTACTCCGATTGTTAAGCCATTACTTGATATAGATTTGACACCAGTCACTATTGAAGAGGAGGTGGACGAAGAAAATTTGTCAGATTTTGCCAAGCAACTCCGTGCCAAGAAAGATAAAATGAAAAAAGCAGAGCAACAAGACAAACCTGCTGGTATAGATGTGAAAACGAATCCTGACTTAAAGAAAGAGATTCCATGCAAACCTCCACGAGCAGCGAAACACAATGTTCTTGAAACAGATTTACCACCTACTTACAATGAATATGTTGCATCAAGGAAAGAAAATAAGGTGAGTTTCTGGTTTTGATACCTTATAATAATATCCAGACAATAAAATACTCCCAAAGTTATATAGATGATATCTCTACCCCTCTGAAACAATATTAGCCAGATAACAGACATGCCACTCTTCCGGCCGGAGAGAGTTTAGACCGTGATACGTTTCTGCTCAAACTTTCACTTTACAACGTATGTTAGATATATATTTAATATATATATCGCTAGCGTAAAGGATTATATTAGTATTTGGATGTTCACTTTTATCTGTTTTGTTTGGACACTGTATATGTAGGGCTTTTTAATAAACAGTGAAGTTATTTTTTTTTATTGCATTTTTTTTATTGCTTTATTTTCTAACATTCTATTGAGAGAAATTATTAATTTACGCAGTAGTCATCTTACCACTTTACATCTGAATATACTATCCAGTCAGTAAAATTACCTCCTCCACAGTGATTGTCTGCAGTAATTTTAATCTCTGCGCACATAAGATGAGTAAATCATGCATTGATAGTGAAGCCATTTTATTTCTTATCCAAAGTTTGAACATCGAAATTTAAATTGCTGTAAAGTGTTGAATATGTTAAATCCTTAAGTTAACTCCCAGAGTCTTATGTAACAAGACCAGGACAGGATTTTATTTGAGTACAGGATGGGAATGGGGGCTAATTCGATCTAGTGGAGGGTGAGTGGTGGTTCTTGATGTTAAAGAACAGAAAACTAGAAGAAGAAAATTCATAATCTCAATTACTCATCATATGAAAAACAGCGTAAACGAGACTATCAGCTTATTCAATTGGAAATAATATCATCATAAACATCACCTGTAGAGTGCTTTTGACTAAGATGATAACCAGCTTGCTAAATATCGTAACTTTTTATTGTGATAAATTTTAAGTAGTTTGTATATTTTTTGGCAATGTTTTCCATTTGAGATTATCTTTAATATATGAAACCATTGACATAACCCAGTTGGCAAAAACTTGTTCAAAGTCTTGAGCATTTCCCTTCTTGGAACTATATGACAATGGTTGAAATAAAAGTAAATAATCAGTGCAGATGTTTGAGTTTCGAGCTTTATCACAAAATTCACTCTTAATTTACTTAATAGATGGTCCCTTTGAAATCCCAAATAAAAATGTTTTAAACAAATATTTTCGATGTTAAAACAAGCTTCGCTACTTGATCACTACTTGATAAATATAACATGTCATACAATCTGCAACAACAAATTGTAACCATAAGTAAGCAAGTAATCAATTGATTTGGTATAACTACCACAAAAGACTAAAACAGTTTAAATAGTTTACACTGTAACTACAAGCATCCTTTAAAGAAGTCAGTTGCTTAGTTTAGAATAATTGCCACACATAAAAAAGACAAGGAATAACATTTATTTATAATTTATTTTATACAATGAAATACTATTTTAAAATCAAATATTTGTTGACATCTTATCACCAAATTATTCCATCCAATCTTTTTGTTGACACAAGCATTTGTCTTTTGTTTATAGTATAGCAACAAACATTTTAAAGAAGATTGTAATAAAGATTTTATTTACATTTATATTCAATAAATTTATTTGTCATTAAATAAATTTTATATTTTTGCAAAGTAACTGTATTTGTTTAGCCTTTTGATGTTTTGCATCCTTTACTTTTCAAATAATTTTTTTGTTTTATTCTTTACTTAGTAAGATTGAAAAAATTATTATTTTTTTATAAATTAGCATTGGTAGAATAAAATTGTTTTAAAATTTAGCATTGGTAGAATAAAATTATTTTAAAGTTTCTCATACCATGTTAACTAAAGAACTAATATAAGTGAAGGTAAAATAAACGTGAAATAATAAGTATGTTAGTTGCTAGTATGAGAAAGAAGAGTATTTTTCGTTCACTGCATGATGTTTCAAATACCATAATAGTTGCCTATGTAAGTATACAAATTTATAAAAAATAACCCATCAAGGTACTACATTACAAAATGACCTGTCCAGAGTATCTATATCTTCCTCTGAATCTTCAGAAGGTGTACCCTATGAGGCTTTCTCCAAATCTTCTCTATTTATATTCTTGCAAACCCAGAAAATTCATATATCCCATCCCCAGTAGGTATAAACTTGTTCAAAGTCTGCAGCAAAGACACTAAAATAACGTCCTTGACATTGTTCTAGTGTCTTTACTGCTGACTTTGAACAAGTTTTTACCCACTGGGATAGTGTGTATTGCAGGGCTTTAAATAAGAATGATTAATGACTTTACATGAGTAATGTTTGAGCTTCTGGGTATAATAACCTGGTATTGTGAGTGTTAATATTAAACTTCTCCGATCGTATATTTTCTTTCAAGTCCTTTAAACTGCTCCCATTGATCTTTTTTCGTAACACTTAACAGCTCTTAATCTTTATGTATGCGAATTTAAACATTTTGAAAATGTGTTTGAAATAAGAACAAATAACCATTGTGGAGAATTTCTGACTATAGATTCAAGTTTTGTAGTCAGAAGCTTAAGAAGTACTCTTCCTTATTTTAAGCACTGCTTTTGGTCCTTCTGAATGCATACAAAGCTATGTTTGAAGCTATGAGGAAACATCTCCAAAATTTGTCCCCAGGGGAAGAGTGCTGAATCAATGATCTTGCAATGGATTGGTTTCTTCGTCCTAGAGAAACCTTGCAAGCTCATTGACTTTAACACTAATCATTGTAGTTTAATATTTCTCAAAGTTAGTGATTTTGACTACTTTAAAGCTGCTAAAATATCTGCTTTTTGAAACGAATTTTAGAGATCGCTCCTTATAAGGTATTCTTCAGTTCTATACATCTTGGCTCAAACTTCTGAAGTAATTCTCTGTTAAGTATCCATTTGTATTATGCGTTTTCTAAAAGTATATTAAACTAGAAAGCCTGAATCAATGCACACAAAAAATCCCTCCTTCACAGTGATTATTTACTCTTCTTTTGAACACTGAATATTTATGATATCTTCTTTTTGTAGCAAATCTTTCCAGACAACAATGAAGATGAAGTCATTACAAAACCTATTGAAATTACATCACGAACAAAGATGCGCAGATCTGTTAGTTTTACTGAAGGACACAACACACCTGTAAAGTCTGGATATTATAGAAGTTCTGTGTATAACGCACAGTCATCAGACAAACCAGACATTGGTTATTCGAAACGAGATCAAATTCAAGTAAGTATTGTTAGTAACTAATAGTTAACCTCGTTTCCATTCAGCCTCACCCTAAAATTATACGATTTTTGCAGAGTAGTAGTGATCAGAGTAGTGTGTAAAGACATGTTTTGAAATATGAAATTTTTAAAAATAAATTATTCTCTTGGGACTTTTCTTGTTTTCAGGGAAGATATGTAACTTTATAACAATGTCGTGATAAATATCTTTCAATCACATGACTCATTACGAATAAATGAACCTTTATAAAAATAAATTAACCAAGTTATACAAAATATGTTGATTTTTGTTTGTGTTTGTTTATTTTTGTACGTATATGCTTCAAAGTAAACTCAAAGGGTTTCCTGATTACTGACCTTCTATGAGCACTTTTGTTTATTGTTATTTTGTTTTGTTGATAGAATCTTAAAATAAACATAACGGGGCACCTTTTTTAACATTCTTGGCATTACTAATACGATGACATCAATGCATTGTCTACTTGTATAACCTAATTTGTACAAAGATGAATTGATTTAACCTTTT
Source organism: Neoturris breviconis (assembly GCA_032360805.1). Classification (NCBI taxonomy): domain Eukaryota; kingdom Metazoa; phylum Cnidaria; class Hydrozoa; order Anthoathecata; family Pandeidae; genus Neoturris; species Neoturris breviconis. Next base: position 7,187 of record JAULBZ010001275.1, on the reverse strand, counting down.
AGAAGAACAAATACATATTATACAAATGATATTTTTAAAAAATTTAATAATAAAAAAATATTTTAAGACATTAAACAATTAAAAACTATACAGCTTTTTTTCTTCGTTTTTTGGAGAGTTATTGTATTAAATTCATAATGCTTTTTACTGTACAGAACCTGTTAGAAGAAGCAGCTTATCAACAAAATATTGTTTTACAAACATCACAAGCATTGAATGTTGCCGAGTGTAGTAATGATGATAAGAGAGGTTCACCAGAAGTTATTGAAGGGGAAAGACTGCTGCTGCTTGCAAGTAAGTCATTAAATTTTTATTTTTGACATTCTGAAAAATGTGGAATTCTAAGTTCAGATATTTATAGCTTGGTTATAACTGAACTCTGAAAATGACCATAGAAATTATGTGGATCCAATATTAAAACATCAGTGGTGTGTATGTATGGATACAGGCTATTACCCAATTGTGTTGATTGCACTATACTTTTGGACGCTTCTTTTCAACAGCAGTGAAAAGATTGTTAAAGTAATGTATATTTACATTACACCTTCCCTGCAGTGCTTATCGAAATTTATTTAATGTTAAATATTAAAGTTTAAATTAAAAAATCTAGTATACCTTTTAAGCGCTGTTAAATTCACGCAGCATTAGTTTTCGCATAGTGATGTGTTATTTTTTCCAAAAAAGGAGAAATTCCCAAATTTCTATCCAAAAAAAAAAGGGATATTAAAATAAAATTAAGACAAAATTCCTTATGCACACTGTATTCTACAACATCAATGTTTCGTTTGCTAATTAATATTTTGATGCATGAACTTAATCTACTTGATTTACTTGTCCTTGTGCCCACTCCCTCAAGTATTTAAGTGAAAATACTTTTTTAGACGTGTAAAATTAATGACACGTGAAAAATAGTGCCGCGCGAATTTAACGGCACTTAAGGTAAGGCATAACTGCATTGTTTGTTCATTTCATCAAAATATCCAAAATTATATAATATATAAACAGCACATAAAATAAAATAGCCACTGTTGAGGAGGAATTTGTAAACTATAATAAAAAATTGCTCTTTCACAGCGATTATTTATTCTATTCTAAACACTTAAAAAATAAATTTGTATTTGTTTAGCGGAAAAACGTACTGTATGTTTGGAAGAAGTTAGAGACTTGAAACAAACTGATTCCATGCAACATTTAAATGATCAGACGCTCCCTCCTTGTAAAGCAACACTAGCACTGACAGGTATAAATTTCTTTTTAATTGACAATATTGAACAAAATGGTTCTGTACAGAAGTATGTTAGGTCAACAAACTTGCAATGGATTTGTTTCTTTCGTGCGAAGAAACCAATTCACTGCAAGATTGTTGACTCAGTACTCTCATCCGTAGATTTTATTTTTGAGTCCCTTACTTCAGTATTCTCTGGAGATTTTATTTATTAGACTCCTTTATCATGTCATCTATTGTTACAGATACAGTAAAATTGATCTGAAATTTTCAGAGTTTCCGAGGTTATAGTGTCTCAATATTATTTTTTAACACCCTTTGAGTCTTTTACAATGTTTTACTATTGTGATGACAGAGGAATAGTATATGTAATATATCGCGATTAACAGGAAATATACTGAAATAGGATGCCTGTTATTGGCGATGATCCATAACATTAGAAATACGAGCTATTTTATTAAAAATGTGGTGATGATCTACGTAATGTTTTAAGATTAAATCTGATTGTTGTAATTTGGGTCATGACTGTTTAGTTAATCCTATTAGTGAAATATGAAGCGTTTATTTACAGAGAAGAGACTGAAACAAATCTTGTATCTTTTAGAAATTAAACTTCCATTACATCATGATTTTGTCACATCTCTAAGAGGAGGACGAATGGGTAAGATTTCAATCCTAAAAATAACTGCCAGAAATCTTCTGTGAAGGGGTACTCTTTAGTATAGTTTTAAGCTGAAAATAAAACTACTCAAAAAAAATGCTCTTCCACAGGTGACAGTTATTTTAAGGCTTGAGATTCTGATATTTGATACCACACTTCTACTTTATCATGGATCTTGATCTCTACACTCATGAATCACTAACATTGAATATTATGTTTTTATTATTTTAAAGTTATCATTTTACGTCAGTATCGTATCGTTTATTTTTTTTAAGTTATCATTTTACGTCAATATCGTTTATTTTTGTATTTACCATCAATTAATAATTAAGAATGACTATAGCTTTCGTGGGAATTGGAGATCGTATGCTTAACTTCTTGACCCTAAAATGTTTTATGTATATTACTCTTAGCCTAAAGTTTGTTTATAACTTATCATGCAAAAGCAGACACAACGTAAATAGGGCTTAAAATAACTGAAGATCATCACTGTGGAGGAGAGATTTTCAGCCAAATTGACAGCAGGAGTTGCTCTTACATTATCAAAGTAATATATGAACTTCAAATTACGACCCTCTTTGATAATGCTCTCCCGTTTCTTAGGCCCTTTAATCTCTGTTGTTTAAGAAAAAGATGCTTGATCTTTTCTGCACCTTGTTTATTCTTCAGGTGCGTGATGGTGCTTATTTAAAAAATTATTTTTAATTTTCAGATCTTGGTGTATTTCATTTTGTCATAATTGTATCTTGTGGTAGCAAAAATGTATATTCTACAAAAGTCGTATCAACCTATGATGAAATGGAAGGATGTTCACTACTAATGAATAGTAACATTTTAATGTAAGGATGTAATTCATATTGTCAGCAGAGATTGTATCGAAATTTGGCTGTGATACCAGCAGAGAGATTGTACAAACTTTAAAGCCATCATTAGAATTTGAATATTTTTTTTAAAAAAAAAATTAAATTTGCCAATTGATACAATATGACTCTTTTGAAAAGGGAAGTATCAAGTCCATTTTGAGTACTTGAAAATCGACAAAAAATGTTAAGTGTTTGGTCATTCACACGGTAAGAGATTTGTTGCTCTGATAAATTTCTTGCATCATATTTTTCATCTATAGGAGTAATGTTCCACATGATTTCACAATGACTATAAAAGTATTTGGATTGGTAAGTGATCAAATTATTATGAATTTATTGTTTGTGTCAGGACATAACTTGAGAGGTGCCATATGGCATTATAATAAAGTAACAATTGCCCAAACTTCGTGTCCGTCTGGTGGAGATGCCCATATGGTTTTATAATGCTGAAACCAGTCAATTGTTACTTTTAGCTTTATTCAATCTGTACAAGCCATAATTTTGACACATGAAATGGAAACTGTCCTGAGAGATCTTTTGATAACAGTTTCACTAGGTTTTCTTCAATAATCTTATTGTATAGATTGGAAAACATCCTTTAGAAAATTTGGCAAAACCAAAGTCCAAATAACCACTTTGGATGAGTGACTTTTCAAGTTTTACGCTTTAACTGGAAATATCTTTCCTCCACATTGATGACTGGTGGTTATTTTAACCCCTAAATCTCACATTCATAAGTAGTACTTGATTATCCATTGTTCTTTTAGCATACAAAGAAAGATAATCTTCCTCATGCAAAACTGAAAAAGACTTATGTAAGTCAGCCATGTTATAATGATTTTATTGGTTTCAGTAAAATATCCAGGGAAAAGTACTGAGTTGTTGGTTTCTTTGTGCCGAATAAACTAAACCTTTGCAAGTTCGTTGACATAAGCCCTGTGTGTTGTTCCTTTGCACCGAATAAATCAAACCTTTACAAGTTCGTTGATATACGCCCTTCGTGTAGTTTCATTTTGTTGAATTTGGTCAAAAAGGTTGCAGAATTTTGAGGTCCATATTTATTGATTTATATCTGCTTTAGACTAACAACCAATCTCCTGGTAACTTGAAGAATTTATTTTCAAAGGTAAATATGTTATTGATAAGTAGAGATAAAAGTTATATTCAAATTTCAGTAGCTTGAAGCCCTTTATTCGTAGTATATGTTTAAGTATTTTTCACCAAGCTTCGTGCCAGTGGGCAAAATGGATATTTGTAGTTATTCTCAAAAATATAGATGTTATTTGGAGCATTGAAATGTTACACGCCTTAAAATAGCTATTGAACATCACCTGGAGTGTTTTTAAGTACAGTTTTCAGTTGCAAATTTGAAAACTGTACTCATAAACACTCCCCCACAGTTAAAACTGACAGTTATTTTAAGACTTGATGTTATATAAATGTCGTGGTTAATATGGATACTTCCATTAATGGTGTGTTCAAAGAATTGAAATATGGCATAGGGGTAGTCTTCTTATTGATTTGGATGTTTTTGTATTCTTTTTCTTTTATATTAGCGAAAAGATGTGGATGAAATTGCCAGTAAGTACAGTATTTATATTTGGATCCTCTGTTTGTTCATGGTTTCTGCATCTGGCCAAAACATAATTGATTCCCTCGTCCTGATCACGAGCCATCATTTTATAAATCAATATCAATCTCATTGATATGGGAAATTACAAGCAGTAAACTCATACAAGACTTTTCAGTTTGCTTTAAGTGTATGTTTTATAGTGTAGTAAGTGTGTATTTTGCAGAACAAAATTCAAAATCGCGTATTCAGTTGTAACTTTTTTGAGTAGTTGTTGCATAATGTTTGTTTGATATTATTTGGAGTAAGTTACAGCAGTTCTAATTTTTGCACATCTCATGAATAAAAGCTAGATTGCTTGAAATAATCACCGTGGAGGAGTAATTTTTGACAAAATCACTCCTTCACAGTGATAATTATGTCTTAAAATTCAAAATACATAGCAAGCCCAAATTTAACTGTCAAACATCATCTGCAGAGAAGTTTACAGCTGTCAAGCAGGCTTGCATACACCAATAACTAATGACGCATAATATTGTTTATGGATGATGCATGCTAAAACAAATAATCCATTCATAGAAATTATTAATGAAATCAACTTTTTCTAGATCATGCTTCACCACAGACTGTATTTCGAACAAGTAATTTCAAATTAGTAGGCGAGACAAAGATTAACCTTGGTCTTCTTGGAAATGGTGGTAAACATGTTCTAACGAATGTACGTGAATTCTATTTGACTATAGTCTTTTGTTTAGTAGCTTGTAAAACTTCTTAGTGAAATCCATCTCAAAATGTTGTTCAAAGACAACTTTTCTGATAGATTTAAATAAACTGATTTGTCTTCGGTAACATTTTGTTTTTAAGAGTTTTTGTTTCTCTCGTGTTGGATTTCCACCAGGCAAAAAATTTGCTGCGAAAGCCAAAAGAAGACATTCACTATCCTACTATACTATTTGTTGGATTTCCACGAGGCGAAGCTGCGAAAGGTAAAAGAAGACATTTTGTTAGTAGTCACTATCCTTTAACTTTTGCGGCGAATTTTTTGCTTAATGGAAATCAACCTCCATGCATGTTTTTGTTTTACAGGTTCCAAGTAATTGTCCTATTGAAGGTTTCGTTCAAGTGCGTATTGGGTGTAAACCAGAATTTATTGCTAATGCTAATGGTTTCCTGGTAAGAAAATTACTAGTGTTTTAACTCTAATTATCATCGTGCCTGCATTGGGTATTGTTTTGTGATGTTTCAGTCACTTTTAGATCATTTCATTCCTGTCAGTTCAACCCTAGAATCCTACCTCTTGAAACGAGGTTGGCCACAATTCCTGAATTTCTTTTTGTTTCCTGAAAACACTTCTCCTGGGAATTCGTTATCTTGTTTAAACGCCTTTATTTGCTTAAGCTGGATTTCCATTAGTGGAAAATTCCACGCGGAATACAAATGAAGACATTCCATTGGTAGAAATTGACGTCACACGTCAATTTCTACCAATGGAATGTCTTCATTTGGATTCAGCGCGGAATTTTACGCTAATGGAAAACGGCCTTTAAGCTCCAAGTTAATTGTTAAATTCTACACGCTAACAGTTTAACGAAAAACAAGAATTTCTTGTCTGCCAGTATACCTCTCAGCAAATATTCGACCATTAGGTGTGGGATCTGAGAACGCGATCTTATTCTTTCCAATTAAGCATCCGTACAAGAAATGGTGTCTAAATGAAAGCGCGGCAAACATAATTTAGTTGAATAGAAGTGGTGCTAAACCATTACAGACAGCATGAGTTGTTTATTCCCAGCCGGCAAAAACCTGTTCAAAGTCAACAAAGTAACGTTAGAACAACGTTCTTTGGACGTTGTTCTAACGTTATTTTGCTGAATTTCAACAGGTTTTTGCCGGCTGGGTTATAGGAGCCGTTTCTACTAATATCACCCATTCAAATTTCTATTGAGTCCTCGAAATCCACTACGGCAATCACCTGTGGGGGAGTGCATTTAAACATAAAACATGATTTTCAACCGAAATTATGTTTAAATGCACTCCTCCATAGGCGATTGCTGTAGTGAATTTCGAGAACTGCGTACCTGACGTGGTCTACTAATCTTGTAGCAATATTCTGTCGACGATTTTGCGAAAATACCCAAATACGGCTAATACCACATAATGCTGACACAGAATCAGTACTAAAACAAGAAATTGATGCATCCTTTACATGGACCCCTAAATGCAAGATCGTTCAGGGTGAAACTCATTTAGGAGTCCGTGTAAAAAGCTGCCTAAGTTAGATGAATAACAGAACAATACATAACAGTTTATAATAAAGTCATTGGAATGTACTGAAAATAAAAAAAACCCTAATTGAAGGAGCGTCTCTATGCAGACATTTATTTTTGCGGTTGACATCAATAGATCTCGAGCACAAAATCCGCGAAATGTTAATTTTACAGCTACAAACTTGATTGCAACCTTTTTCTAGATGAGAAGTTGTAAATATCGTTTTGGTCATTGACTTTAGGCTTTAGGCTAGCTCTCCTCCACAGTATACAAAAAAATACAAATTGTACGTTTATCCTCGGAAAAACTGATTAAAATCGTTAAATTTCCGCGATAAACAGAATTGTTCGTAAATATAAAATATACAGAATTTGTTTCCACTTACCTGCAACACCATGATAAAGTGGGTGCACCTGATTCTTTTTCACGAGTAGAAGCTTCTAGAGTAGGTATTACCGGATACGCCTAAACAAAAAAAGAAAATATAACAGGTGTTCTGTATGACCATGATAGAAAGAAATGCAATACAGTGGACTCTCTATAACTCGAACCTCTATAACTCGAATCTCTCCCTAACTCGAACGATTTCGCTGGCACGGT
>JAULBZ010001274.1:0-23130 GCA_032360805.1 Neoturris breviconis | reverse complement strand
ATGCCTATTCCTCAGTCCGACCCTGCCTGTTGCCTGTGTCTTAAAATTTCGCTTGCGAACATAGTGGTACACCCACGTTTCGCAATCCTTAAATTACTGGTAATAGTCCCATAACTTATAAATTAAAAGTATTCTTTATTATACAATAAACAATATGTCTAGACATCTATTCAAAATAGAATGTTTATTTTATGCTTTTATAGTTATAAAACAATAAGTTTATTAAAACCCTATTCACATGTATGTAAAAATTATCGTAATGACTCACGACTAAAACAATGTTATAAATACTGTTCTTCGTTAAAATGACTTGGAAATAGGAATATAAGTTTGTCTTATATCAGTCAAGTTCCTGGAGAAAATAATTGGTTTCATAAGTTAATAAAGACCCTGGAAATTTTCGGCTGTGGTCATTTTAACCAATAGATGAAACAAACAAACAGTTGTCTATGGCGCTACCCTGCGGGATCGTAGGCAATTTCCAAATATAGAACATCCAACGAAATGTTTTGCTCTCTAGCTAACGCCCTGATATAGTGTATGTATACAATTCATAACTCTGTGGAGAAGTGATTTTTAAACATTGCTTCAGGCTTTGATATGAAAGTGTTACAATTGTTTATTTGATCTGAAACTTTATCAACTTGATAAGGAATGAAATCCTAATGCCTTGTAGAGTTTTTGTGTTTATCCTAGATATTAAATTTCACTACTCTCCTCCACAGTGACTTGACATACTTTTACCTTGATGAATGTGTTTTAATTGTTTATTTGACCTGAAACTTTATCAACTTAATAAAGGCATGAAATCCTAATGCCATATTTCAATACTCATCACATTAGCTTTGGATGTTTATCCTGGATATGAAATGTCACAACTCTCCTCCACAGTGACCTAACATAATTATACCTTGAAAAAGGTGTTCCAATTGTCTATTTGAACGGAAACTTTACCATCTTAATAAATACATTATTTCAAACACTGACATATAATGTGTGTATGTAAAATCATATTTATGTGCTTGGGTTCAACTTTCACTTGGTTTGGTGGTCTACTTTTAATACTGTACCTTTGATTACTCTTTAATCAATGGATGCACAATATTGTATCTTGTCTTTTCTTCTTGTCCGCAAAACAACCAGAATTATTATGTTTTTATACAACCTTTACAAACCTATGTGAATTTATGTTAAATTTGTTTTTTCTCTTCTCTGCAGTTATTTAGTTATTGCTTAAAAATCACAAATTGTAAGCTATGAAATTAAACTTAATTACATGACAGTTCGAAAGAAAAGCGAAAAAGCATTTTAGGTTTATTCTCAAAATTTGTAATGATCAGCATAAACATTGTTTCAATAATTTCTAATGTATCATACTGTACTATGAAAAAATGTTGATCTCATGATATGTGAATAAATGTTGATCTCATGATATGTTATTCAAAATTATATTATGCTGATCATTGAACTGGGAGAACTGTTAATAATTTCTAAGTGTCTCATGGGTAGAAAATATTGAACATTTTGGTCATTTTTGCGAAATTAAATTCTCACAAATATTTCTCCCTATAAGATTCCCTTATTTGTTTGAAATTACTTTCACTGATTTTGTATCTGTATCGTGTTCTATATTTCTAGGCATTCTGGATTCCTGACCTCAATGAAGTTGATAAGTAACTGGCTTTGATATACGGGATCAACTAATGGAGGGTTTAACGTATATCCTAATAATGGAATGTCGATTTACAACAGAATAGTGTTCGTTGGATTTGGTGGATTGAGTTTAAGATCGCCATGGAAACTGTTAAGTAATAAATCCAATAAAAATGAAAATGTAGACAAGCAAAATTTCACTTTGCAATTAAAGAAGAAGAATTTTAAAGATTTTACAGAGAGTATAACGAAACACTGACATTTTAGGTTGAATGCTTTGTATATTTTATTAAACTTCGTGAATACTAAAACGCACTGAATTTCAATGATCTAGGTTTAATATAAAGTCAAAAACATATGCCTGAAGATTTTTTAGCTTAGTCTAGATTACTAATAATTATAATATTTTAGTGTTTAAAAGCAAATATTTAGTCCTTGATTAAGACCTTGTTCAGAATAGTTCAACAAGTGTTTTAAAATATTTATGACGTGTGTAAAAATAGTTCTTTGATTGTCAAATACAAGACAAGTCTAAAAATACCTGCTGAACACCGCCTGTGGAAAGGTGTTTTTTGAGTTTAGTTGTCAGCTGCAAAGCTGAAAACTATACTCAAAAACACTTGTTCACAAGCGATTCCCAAGTTTATTGCAAGCTTGCAAAGAGACATTAAATAAATTCTTAGGGATCCTCTCCAAATTATATTTCAAATTTACTTTTACAGTGCTTAAAATAAAAACAAATGATAACTGTGGAAAAGGGTTTATTGAGAAAAGCTTCAGGTTAAGAAGCCTGAAGCTATATTCCAATATCACATATTTCATCCAATTTCATATTTTAAATACTGCATCAGATTTATTTAACTAAAATAAACCTGACATGAAGAGTTGAAGCAAGGTGGTTGAATAAACCTGATACGAAGAGTTGAAGCAAGGTTGTTGAAGGAAGAGCTGTGGAGGAGTGCATAATTTTAGACTACAAGTACTGAAGTTATGTTTAAAAATCCCTCCTTCATAGTGACTCTTGTTTCAATCATGGTTATATGGAGCTCATTTTCAGTTGAATATGGATGTTGATAAGCGTTTATAGGTTCTGCATACATACGAACACAATATTTTTTTAATTATAACCTTTTTGTAAATAGAACATAATTACATAAATGAGAAACTTATGATTATTTTAAGAATATATTCTTTCTCTTGGTGTTTTAAACGTTTCTAATATAATCAGAGATCATAACATTAGCCAGTGCATGAAATAGAGTAAATAATTGTTGTGGGGGAGTGGATTTCTAGCATAAACTTCGGCTACAAAGCCTATGACTATTCAAAAATCCCTCTTCTACAGTGAGTTTTTCCTCTTATTTCAAACACTGTTTAGTCTTCACGTTTCAAAAAGTAAATTCATAATAATTAGCAATAAATAGTATCCATGGAAAAACATACTTAATGATCTGAGTCAATGATCCTGTACTTTTACTTTGGCTGATCTTTTGAGTGAGCTTCACCAATGATTTTGTGTCATATCTTCCTATCCATCATTTAGGCTGTCCATAGTTAATTGTTTGTTTCACGTAACCCGACTACGGAAAAAATGGTCTAGAGAGAGGAAAATGCTTAAAACTGGTCCATATTTAACACTTTTGCTCTGTTTTAAATTATACCACATGTCAACACATGTCCAGTCTAGTGTGTACAAATGTGAATTGTTTAAAGCTGCATCAACATTTGCATCAACATATATAACTGTTTAATACAAACATTACCTCAAATTAAACTACAAGTACTGGACTGGATGAGAAGGACATCATGCAATTGTAATCCAAGACGGTGGCTTCTTTGCTGGACTTAGAGAGAAATATGTTTTAAAGATGGGGATTTCCCTGGGTAAATTTGTTTTGACACACATTGTTTTGACACACATTGTTTTGACACACATTAATCAAATAACGGAACATGATTGGGTGCAACATCCCGCACATGCCATCATTAAAACTTCTTGTTCAAAGATGACGTTCACGGTTCCACAAGTAGACTTTCATTGCTGAATCTATGAATCTAGCTATAAAATGTATAAAAACAACACAAAAGTTTTCTCCTAGATATTGAATATAAAAAATTGTACAGTCAGTATTTGTCGTAATGTAAGTTTTTTGTTTTTTGTTTTCAGTCCAAAATAAAAAAAATAAAAAATTACCGACCCAACAATTTTGCACTTGGTACCATAAACTTATGGTTACGCAAAACAAACAATTAGGACAGCCTTAGGGACTTGATCACTTAAGTTGATTCACATCCAGGCTCTTCCTTGAGTGTGTTGCTAAATGTGGTAGTCTTCCTCTACTTTGCCAATGTCAGATGACCAGAGCACAAGTTTAGAAGATATTTCTTCTGTTACAGTGTACAATCTTTGTCTTTACTTTATCAGATCCTGAAATCATCTCTCCATAAACTTCACTATTTGGAATCTTTTCTTGACAGCTAATATTGAGTGCAGTGTGAAGCATTTTTGAGCATGCACCTTTTATGTACTTACATCAGCTGTTTTTATAGGGCAATCATCATAATGTTGGTTGAATACCATCCATTCTGTCTTTTGCATTGAGCTTCAGTTCAACCAGAGAGTGCTATAATTCCTAGGTGAAGAAGCAGCGCATATCTCCTTTATCTTATGTGATATACGCGATCAGTGAACGGACCACAAAATATTACTGCTTTTTCTTGACAGAGATCTTCAAAACGAAAAACGAATCATCGGAATATATTTACTGGTATTTCCCATCTGGAACTATAGCTGTGTAAACTTATATATTTACAATCTACAACTAATTATCTTTGAATATGTGCGTCTAATATGTTTGAAGGTTACATATTACGTTTGTTTTTCAAATTTCAAATGTATAAGTGATTTTTAAGAGCTCTAACAAATAGAAGGGGTGCTAGACATTCGTGGTTTGTTAGCTTTGCTCCAGACCTCTCCCAACTCTATTTTTTTTTAAATTTATCTATATTAAATTATCTAGCTTTGAGCAGAAATCCAGATTGATCTTGAATGTCAAACTTGTTGATTTGAATCCTTCTCACTCCTGTTGTTACTGATGTTAGATTTTTAAGTAAATCTTCAAAAATAAACTGTCTACTATATTTAAATTTAACTATGCGGTCATGTGTTGCCAGTGTAATATAAAGACACATTCAAAATCAAAACAAAGAAGACTAAAACTAGGTGTCAAGTGTAAACAAAACTGGAAATTGTCTGATGGAATAATAATTCTGCGTCAGCAATAAAAATATTCATTCGTTTTTCTTGGGAAACTTACTATAATTTTTTGAATCATCGATTCTATCAATCAATCAATCTATAAAGTCTGGTTTGGAAGAGAAAAAAGTCAGTCTCTTGATCATAATGGTTAAAAAATTAAACCAATTCCGCACAGTTGTATCGTTGTTTTTGTCAGATTAACCGCATTACGAAGTTTGATATCTAAGAAGGCATTACATTGCTGCAGTGAATTCTGCTTTTGTCAAAACAAATCAAAACAATGTCCTGTTTTCTAATCTGCATGTCTATAACATAGGGCGCAGGAGCTATGCTGCTCTTCTTTACCCGGGAATTATAGCGCACTTTGAGTTCAATATTGCATGCTTGAGCTTAGCTGATATCCTCACCATGTATAGCAATGTCATCAGCAAATCCATGTCACTGACTATTTCCAGACCTATTCTCTGACTTTTCCTTCTGTATAGCCATAAACCAAGTCTTTTACATCATTTACGATGATGTTTCTCATAATGTAGTCAATAACTGTAGCAAAGAGTTTGACACAAAGGGTGCCAAAGTACTACCCTGCAGGATTCCAGCTATAATTGCAATGGTTTCTGTGTCACCATATGAAGTGATTACATTTGCAGTAGTCTCTTGATTCATTATTGAGATAACAATCAAGAGATTTTTTGGTATCTCATGCTTCTGAAGCACTTGAAGCATATTTCCACTGCGCATACTGTCAAAGGCTTTGCTAAAGTCTATAGAGATAATAGCGACCTTTCTGTTATTCCTTTTCACTTCTTCAATAATCTTTCACAAAGTCAATATGAGAGATCGTTGGTCTTCCAGGTCTGAAACCGTTTTGATTTGGTCTGAGATGTTTGTCTATTTCTTGTTAAATATGACTAAGAATTAACTCGTTTGCCACTTTTGCAATAGTAAATGACAAGCTAATCTTTTTGTATTTTGTTGTGAGACTGAGATTACCAGATTTGGGTAGAGGTACAATATTAGCTGTAGACCACTGATTAGGTTTTATTTCCCTCAATAATGTTGGCATTGCAGTATTCGAGTATGATGTCATCTAAGTCGCTTTTTTGATAATCTTAGGTGCTCTTTTGACTTCTTGTGGCAGTAAATTTCAACGTTTTGGATTACACTTTGAAGGGGAGATTTTCCCATAGTTTTTAAAGTGAGTGTACCACTGTTTTAGTCTTTCCTCCTTGTTCTCCCCTTTGGTGATAGCCTTTTTGGTCTTTTTTCGGTTGGTACTATTGTCAATAATCGTCCAATTGCCTCTGCTGTTTCTCTTGTGATTTGTCTCTGCTTTACAGAGTAGTTTGTTAATCTCAAACTCATGGTGTTTCATGCAGAGATTTTTGATTTGACTGTTACTGATAGCACTGTGATCTGATCCTGTTGTGTCAAATGAGCTGTAGTATTTAAAAGATCTATTCCATTTTTTGTTGATTAGTATAATAGTCTATCTGAGTTTTATTGCTGGACATATCTCTCACCTTTGTGGCTGCTAGCGTTTTGAAATTTGGTACCAACATGCGATGCAATATTTTAGAAGGACTTGCCAATTATTATTTCATTTGATTCTGTCCACTCGGTTTGAGCAAAAAGAGTCCAAATGGCATTTTCGGTTCAATGGACCGAAAAAACATGGTACCATCCTGAACTTTGGTACCGGCATTTTAGGAAATATTACGAGTCCGTCGACCAAATTAATTTCGATTTCATCAACGCAGGACCGAGTATCGGTGAAAAAGGGATTTTTTTCAAAAGTGAAGATTTAGAAAATTTTCACAAATTTGATTTACATTCACCAAAACGATTTTTTTTTAATTCAATTTATAATCACATTTGGACAAATATTCCAAAAATAACTTCCATGAGACTTTGACCATGAATCTTTTCATTCAGACATTTATATTTCTTCAATTTTTTGAGATGATAAGTGATATTTTTTAAAAAATTTTAAGAATTGAAGTATTCATTTTGATTTTGGGAAGCTTCCTTCTTCAATTTTGAAATAAATATTTATTAATGTTATCCACTTTAGGGTCGTTAAATGTACATACGTACCTAATTACCTACGTACATACTTACCTACTTACCTACTTACCTACCTACCTTACATACGTACATAAGTACATACACACGTACATTCATATACATGGCATGTATGGCATGTACATAATACTATGATGCATAATGTGTTTACTTTTACTCGGTTTGGCGGGCTACTTGTAATACCATATACATTTGATTTACAAAAGTGTTTATTGGCAACTAATAATTCATGTTGTTGTATTAAGTGATGCATAAGTTGTCCATTGCTATTTGTGTGATATATGAGAGAATTGATATTGATGAGCATTGAAATTTCCTAATACTAGCAAAAGATTGTATGGTGGTTTTAATTGCTTTGGAAAGCTTAATGTAGTGTCTTTCTTGTCTACGCTACCGTATACAGGAGAGTAATGAATGATAATAGATCCTAGGTTACCACTGAAATGCAATACAAGAATGCCATTAGTAATTGTTTTAATTTCTGTGAGATATTTTTTGCTGATTTTGTCGAGTAATACTCTACCACCCAACATGCAGCTCCATGGGAGTTTTTCTATGTATATGTTGTTATAAGTGTGGGATCATTGATGTTTTTTGGTCATAATCCGCGTTATTTTGTGATCGGCAATTTATTTATGTGCATGACATTCATGGTAGAAAGGTGGTAGATTGACGATATTTTTAAACTGATCAGTCTATGTATTCAGCCCATTAAACAAAGTTTAGATGGGCTATTGCTATCACTTTGCGGCGACAGTGGCGCTAGCAAAGTATAAAGTTTTATAACACTAATAATACTCCCAATTCAAATTAGAAATATAATGACAACATACAATTCAACAGAGGAATATTTTTTTAATCAAAGAATAAATTGTTTTATGAATATGTAAGCTTTTATTTAAAATAAATGCATGGTTTCTATGCACATACAGGATGGTTAAAGTCTCCTTCACAGTGACCTGACATAATTTTACCTTGAAATATTTGTTTCAATTGTCTATTTGCCCTGAAACTCTACCATCTTAATAAAGACATATTTCAAATACTGTATAATGTGTGTATGCAAATCTTATTTATGTGCTTAGGTTAAACTTTCAATAAGTTTGGTGGGCTACTTTCAGTATCGTACCTTTGATTTTAGATTTTTTGATTATTATTTGTTGCAGTGCAATCTCCAGGCAGATTGCTTTTACACCCCAGTTGTTACACCTATACTGGGGATCGGTTATGTTTTGTGACATTAATCATACAATTGCTTTTCAGTTGTAGGTTCAATACCAACCATGTCATACAGGTTATTTTGCTTTGCTATGGTGCTCAGCTAACTAGAGCAAGTGTGCTATTTGGTTGTCATGTTGTCATGATCATCGGCAGATTCACAGTGTGCCATTGTGATTTGGTTGGTTTGATGACGGATGCCGTTGTACTACTTCCACCCATAGAATACATAATTTTTTCTAGAGGTTTTCTCCACAAGGATTTTAAGACGCCATCTCTCGACTGTTGCTATAGTTTTGTTTGCCCACCATCAGGTGGTTACCAGTGGTCATTAATATGAAGTGGAGTTGGCTTGTCAGTAGAAAAGAGCTCATGTGTTCCTAGGCATAGGAAACAAATTAAACATTCTATTCTTTAAAAATTCAAAGGTGCTAACAATCAGCATAAAATAACCAAAATGGTGCGTCTCTTATCTACCTGCACACATATTTCTACTTATATTATATGGTTATCTTTAAAATCTAAATAATGGTCACATTCCAATCAAGCTTCTTGACCTTGAATTACCTGCAGAATTATTTATGAAGCGACTGTTCAGTTTATGATTAAAACCAAAGGTTTCACTGATATTACGGAAAAGTTAATTAAAATGTTCAAGATTGCCAATTTAACCATAATTTTACCTGGGGGTTGGCACCCCCCCCCCCCCCCCCCCCCTTTATGTTTTTTTAAAAATCACTTTTTTTTCTGCACTACGTACTACATTCATCTTAATATTAACCTTATTTACGTTAGTGGGCCAAATTTCAGGTTGATTGCTTTATCCATTTATTCAATATTAGGCACAATCTGAAGTCACTTCAAATTCCTAGTATTTCCTTCCTAAAAATTTGAAATATTAAAAATATATTGGAAATTTTGAACACTGTTTCATATTCACAAGTATAATCTATGCAGAAAATAATTTGGGGTGACATGCCCTTTTTCCTAAAATATTTGGGGTTTTGACCTCACTTTTCCACTCAATTTTTTTTAGATAGTATACAAATCCTTGAAACGCTATGTCATACCTCCAAGAACCAATCAACAACAATTAAGAAGCAATTCCCAGTCAATTTCTATTTGCATTTGGAGAGAACGCATAATTTTTTGCGGAGCAATATCGATCAACTGTATTGTATCTCTTTGTTATAAACACCACTTCTGAATTAAGTTTATAACAATGTAATTTATTTGAGTAGTTTAAAACATTTATTTGTCAAGAATATTTCTATAAAAGATAAAATAATAATTATTATAATAATAATAAATAATACAAATATGTATATACACGATAACTCAAACAAACTGGTGAATGCGAGATAATCGAGTTAAAAAACGTCATTTTGAAAGAGAAAAGTCAGACAAAGTGTTGTCAAAATGGTAGACTCATTTTTTCACTGAACTAATTAGTACCATTTTAAAAGATCTTGTGCTGGGCTATCATTGTGCCAAGTTTCATTGCTCCAACATTATTTATAAAATATGCTATCTCTCATATTTCACCAGTCTCTGTGTTTAGCCCCGTGTTTAATACTCAATCAAGCCTTTATTGCATATACAGGCCACAAAATAACTGTTAGATGCTTTGAGTACAGTTTTCAGCTTCTGTACTCAAAAAGCACTCCTCCACAGGTAATGTATGACAGTTATTTTGAGGCTTGATAATATGTTCTATGGGTGTTTTAATGAACAATAATATGATTATTTTAGATGTAAAAATAAAAATAATGTTCTTTTCCTATGAACTTGGTTAGAAACTTACAACAAAATGATGTTGCAGTTTCTGTAAATATTCATGAATGAATGTTGAACAATGATCTTTCAAGATGAGATCAGAGTTACCAACGGTGTTACAGATTCGTTGTTTCAATTATACTTTGGAAGTGTAACTAAATTAGAAAAGAATGATCAAGTTGATGTATTAGTGGTTTCTGCATACCCAGGTTTGTATTCAGCGATTAAAATATCGAAATTAGTATCAGAAAAGTTGAGTACGCTCTTATTAATGATTTATAAAAACAATGTCTAAAATAAGAACGAATAATCGCTTTACAGGAGTTATATTTGAGCATAACTGCAGGCTATAAAACTTGAATTTTAAGAACAGTGACTTTGTTATTTTAGCATTGATAAACCTTCATAAGCACTGTTGTTATTATGATAGTAGGGTTTGTACAGCCCTTGAATTTCACTGAGAAAAGGAGATTTTTCAGACTGATCAAGGAATATTTGATAGATCTTTTAACCTTATTTCAACCTCAGGGGGGGAGGGGAGTGGAGTATCACTTTTTTATGTCTGAACCACTAAAGCAATAGTATTGAAATGCTGTTGTTGAAAACCCGAAAACTATGTTAAAGAGCAACATAATGATTGTCAAAAATCAGAATGGAATCAGAATGGGAAAATATGGAAAAGAAATAATGGAAAACTCTTTTAATCGTAATTCTAGCAAAATACACATTTTAAGCAAAATTTGCCATTTAAAAATATTTTTTAATGACGTCATAGGAAAAATGGTGACGTCATCAATTTTTTTTTTTTTGCAAATTGTTCCTTTTATGACACACTACGTTCAAAAGTTATGGAAGGGGGGGGGGAAATAGGGTTAAAAGTCAGTATGAGTAGGAACTTTTATAGTTTTTAGCCAACCAATTAAAGTTTGGATGTGCTATTACTATCACTTTGTAGCGGCCGCGGCCTGCTTTTCTTAATAAACCATGTTCCCGAATTTCTGAGATCTTGACATTTAAGCAAAAGTTGAAATAAATATCATAAAATGATAAGAGGAGACTTAGAAGAGGTTTTGGTTTTTGAATTTTCTATTAGACTTTGACCATATTCAAGTAAAAGTCAAAAATTAAAATAATATTTATATTTCATACCTACCAAAATGTAAGGGGAGAAGTGGAGACTTTGGATGGGCTATTTTCTTAATAGACCATTATATTTTATTTAATATGAAGGACTTGCCAAACATTTTTTGATTTTGTCCACGATTGGTCCCATTTGGGCAAAAAGAGTCCAAATTGTGTTTTCGGTCCAATGAAACGATGGCGATCTAGGCAATGTTATAAGACCACTGGCCAATGTTTTTTGATGACTCTGGACGGAGTATTGGCGAAAAAGGGATTAAGATGATAAATTATATTTTTAATAAAAAATAATTTTTAAAATTTCAAGAATTTGAAATATAAGCTAAATGGAAACTGGGCTTAAGACTCTGTTTTGACATTCTACATTAAAACAACGTATTTTTACTTTGAAAAACGTCACCATGCCTATTGGGTTTGGATATGAACAATTTTTGGCCCACTGGGCACGGTCTCCCATTGTGATAATTTTACGTAGGATTTTCTATGGAACAGTTTTAATTGCAAATAGCACTCGGAATTTGCTGTATAATAATCGCACATGGTACCAGTTTTAATATTTATTAAAATAGAATGTCAATTGAATATGTCTAGTAAGTTTATTTCGAATAATAAAACAATAAGTTTATTAATGCGTAAAAACGTCATTCAAACTGTTAAATTATTTTAATTGGCAGAATTTTATTTGTTTACATAGCTTGGATTATTTTATAAAACAGAAACAAAGTTTTTTTTACGAAAACAGGTGCACATCAGAACTTTACAAAACTTGTCTCCGTCCGCAGTAACGACGCTAGAACAACGTATTCAACGTCGTTTGCGTCTTTTACTGTGGACTTTGAACACACTGGGTTTGAGAAGAAATTTCAGGCTGTAACAACAAAAAGCACTCTACAAGAGACGAAATTATTTATGATCTAGTGATAAACAAATCAATAGATTTTTAGCAGAATGTCAACTTTGTTTTTATAAAAACAGAAAGTCAAAGTTGTTCATATTTATTTGTGACATGTGTGGTAGTTAGAAGTAGAGAAGAGGTATCGAAAAGAATACTACTAAATAGATTTTGCGCGTGTGTCAATCACACGTCTAAAACAATTTGCATGTGTGTGTGCTTGTGCAATCACATGCCACTCAGAAAAAGGCCTGTGCTTGAGCATGAACTGCACAAAGTGCAATGTAAACGGTTCCTGAATACGAGCCCTGTTGTATATCATTTATTAATTCTGTTAAAATTCTCAACATACTCTCCTTCCCAGGTATATCTCTCTTAATGACCTTGTATAGACAATAACTTGTTCACAGTCTGTAGTAAAGACACTAGAACAACATCGAGGACGTTGTTCTAGCATCGTTACTGCAGATTATTTTGAACACCTCATGGGATAGAACTTAAAATGTGCACTATGGCCATGCAACGGTGAAACAACGTCCTTCACACTGATTATTTGCTCTATTTTGGTCACCGTCAGCGGCGGATATAGAATTTTTTAGAAGTTCGTCATAAATTTGAAAAATCTAAAAATTCCTAACTTTCCAAAGGAAAATTTGTTTTGGCAGTTGGGGGTCTTGCGGTTAAGTTATGCTACCTCATATGAACTTTTACAAATAGGTCTTGAAATAGGTTTGATCATTTTCACTGCCAAACTAGTGTGCAGATCTCTCCTCCACGACTTTCCCTCAAGCCTTTATTATAAACATTAAATTTTAAGTAAACCCAGTGGGCATAACGTGTTCAAAGTCCACATCAAGACTCTACAAACAATGAAAACGTTGTTCCTGCGTCTTTACAGCGGACTTGTAATGATGAAAGTATGAAGGTCAGAACACGTATCTCATTCATCATACATAATCTACTGCACTTCATTATTATAAACATCAACTTTTTTTTTTTTAAGGGGGATGGGTATGGGTTATAAGGGGTCTAAAAATGTTTGTCTTGCATAGTTATGCTTGGATGTCTTGTTGTGCTACTTCAAACACATGATGGGGGTAAAATAAAATCTTACTAAATTTTGTTCACAGACTGTAATGGTGAAAGTATAACGCGCTAGCCTGGAATAGATTTATTCTGGTAAATAAAATTAAATATTCCCCCTACAATAACAAATTGAGAGTTATGTCAGGGTTGACATAAAAACTATTAAAAGTGTTTTGCGGGCTATGAATATATGGCGCTAGCCTATAGTATATTTTTTCTTGTTTACTTAAAATGAAATATTTCCAGAACATTTTGACCAACTTCGTCGAATTATATTAGAGAGCATAAAAGTATTTATTTATGCATACATCAAAACAAAATGTGTACTTTTCCGCCCCCGGTTTGAAGTCGAGTTCGTTAAAACAAATTGACAGAGTTTGTTGCAGAATGGGCCATTATGTCATTTAATTGAGTTGTGGATAAATTGGCATGCCATACTTTATTGAGAAGCAGAGAAGGTAATTAATCCGATTTCCCGAAACGGAACAGACTATTCGGGACTGTGCAGAGAGAGTAATAGTCTCGTTGGTTTAGAATGACTTCTATTATTTAGGGGATTATATGCCAACACAACAGTCTTTGATTGGTGCTTTGTATTATGACCTTAATATTAATCTAAAAGAACTTGCAAAAGAGAAAGAAGAAGACTTGCGAAGTTGTTTTTCTTGCTGGTGGACAAAACCATTACCTAGCGAATATTCGTTTAAGAAGATTTTATGTTTTGAAGGGAGTTTCAAGAATGGAAAGACCGCACCTGAAGCAGTTGGTGACCTATATAGGGCGTTAGTGTCACTTTGTAATGGAGAGGAGTTTTCCGTTATTATGCCTTTATTAGCTACTGGTGATCAGGTGGGTTCATTGGATGAAATAAGCATAGCTTCAGGCTACAAAGATCCCTCCTCCACAGTGATTATTTACTGTTTTTTCTACCACTGCAGCTACACAAAGAAATATTGATATTTTTACTTGCTTCTCTGGAGCACATGCTTGATACAATCCTAAATTCATACATAAATATCGATGAAACATATGGAAGTGGTTCTTATATGAGTATATCTCTGCATGTAGACATGACAATACAAACTTGGTACACATGGGGTATCCAGGACCAGGGGTTATGATAACTGTTTGAAAATATTTTGAACAATCTCTCCTCCGCAGTACTGACCGGAAGTTATTTTAAACCCCTGGTGTTCTTTATTTTTCATGCATGTATGAATTATTTATTATAGGGCTATTCAAAACTGTTGATGTTGAAGTTCCTGACTGAAACTTCCATTCATTGGATGAAAATTGGTCTCCCATTAAAAGTTCTAAAATTAGTACTGCATGACAAGGTTGGGACTCCTGAAATGTTACAATGCTTTCATGATGTGAAAATGAGTTGGATTAAAAGATGTCATATTTCTAAGCATGTAAGTATACATGGGGGGGAGGGGTAGATTTCAACAAAATTGCAATTAATTTATTGATTCAGTATGAAAATAGTGTTTTTGAGTATAGTTTTCAGCTTTGCGACTGGAAACAACAGTGCTAAAAATAACTATGTTATCACTTGCAATGATGAACGGCAAAGTCAGTATTAGCCCGCTTAGAAAGAGTTTTTCAGTGGTCCAAAAATTTGTCCAATATTGATGTTTTTACTTTACCTTACACCACTTATTACATCCAACAAAAACATCACAAACTACGTTAAGCTGTAATTCGACAAACCTTGCAGCTTGTTTACGTGTGAACTCGATTTAGTTGTTTTTAATGCTTTCATCCAAAAAGGCATGGTTCCGTTCGAGACTGCTGGCAAATTATTTTTCAATTTTTTAACTCGAGACCAAGTATTGGCGAAAAAGGGATTTTTTCAAAAGTGGAGACTATTTTTTAAAATGAGACTGACCACATTCATCGAAGTGATTTTCTCGTGATTTTTGTTGACTTTTTTTCACTGTTTATAAGGATTTGACCAGAATTACATTTGGACTTAGAAAAGCTTTGAAAATTAACTTTTCTATATGAGACTTTGACAATGAATCTTTTTTGACAGATATTTTGTTGTATTTGGGGAAGCTCCCTACTAAATATTTTAGGATGATAAAAAACATAGAAAATAATTTTTAGCATTTCAAGAATTGAAGTCAATTTGGGAAGCTTTCTTCTTGAATTTTGAAATAAATATTAATGTGTATTAATTTGTCTTCCCTAATCTAATTACCATCATGATTATAACTGTTTATAACATTATTAGTGACTCATGATTCAAATTAGAAATATAACCAGTAATTTAAGGATTGCGGAGCGTGGTTGTACCACTATGTTAGCAAGCTAAATTTTAAGACAGGCAAGTCGGCAGAGGGCCTCTTTATATGGAGCCCAATGTATGAAACACGTATATTTTGTGTCACCTATTGGATATCTCATAGCCAAGGATTTCCGTCTCTTTGCTTTCTTCATTCATTTTCTTTCCCTACGTTATAATCTGTCGTTTGAGATTTTAGTTTGTGAAATTTTCATTGTGAAAAAGCAATGTTTTTTGTCAAGTCTTTAAAATATCAACATTGGGAGAGAATAAGGAAAAGAAAGAAAAATAGAGCTTAGTAGACTAGGCTAGATATCTCGAATAAAGAAAGCAATATATCGGTTAGAATTGATAACACGTTTGCCATATTAATGCTCTGTCAATATGGCAGAAAAAGGGATGAGACAGAACATCGTTCTAGCGAGTTCCCAGCTGGCAAAAATGCGTCTAGAAAACGTTTAAAATACGTTTTGGTAGACGTCTTAATATAGTCTGATTTGTCCGTTTAGAAGACGTCATAATATAGAAGATTCAAAGATGTCAACAAAAGACGTTTTTTAAACATCTGAGGATCAGTGTCATCAAGACGTCTTTTAGAGGATTATATTTAGATGTATTCAAAAGTTGTTTTTAGTGCTGAGGAAAGACAAAATAACTTTTAATTTTTAAAATTATCTCCTTATTTCTTTGTCAACCAAAAATTATTTTCTTTTTTCCTTTCAAGAATACAGATACACAATTATTTTAGAAGAGCGATATATTTTGTTTCAGCGAGTTATATTGGCTGAGTGATACATTGGGCTCCATATAAAGAGGCCAACGTTAATTAAAATCATCTTCCTTCATTATCTAAAGAAGATTGAGGTTTTGTGTAATATGTTATATATTATAGAAATACTGTATACAAATATCGATCAACTGTATTGTATCTCTTTATTATAAACATAGCTTTTAAATAAACTTTATAACAATTTAATGAAAAGAATAGAAATGTACAGTTCGTCCGTGGAAAATATTATTGTAATAGTATTTTTATTTGAAAGGTTTAAAACATTTATTTGTCAAGATATTTTAATGAGAGAAATCGTGTTTAATGACACTGAGTATTATTGTTATAATAATAATAATGAATAATAAAGTATAAAACGAACACGATCATGCAAACAAACTGGTAAATGCGAGATAATCGAGTTAAAATATGAAACATAGTCAGACAAGGTGTTCTCAAAATGGTAGACACGTTTTTACACTGAACTAATAGGAATTCCCTCGCAATTGCTGCCAAAGGAGCTCCGCGCAAATGCAAAGCTTCGCAAAAAGGTGTTCCAAAGTTTATTTTAACTGTAATTTTACCGTCTTAATAAAGACATATTTCAAACACTTACATATAATGTGTGTCTGCAAATCATATTTATGTGCTTAGGTTTAACATTTGGTTTAGTGGGCTACTTTCAATACCGTACCTTTCATTAGAAATAAAATTAAATCTTTTAAAAAATACATTGCATTGCACATATGATTTCTGATTGATTTCGTCTAGAAATAAGTTAAGTGAACAAACTTTATTGATTTTTTTTAAAAGTTATAAAAGACTAATCATTTATTTATAACTTTCTTAGAAATACACTTCTTAGGAGAAGAATTTTGTATAAGTAAACTATTATCCTGTCAAAAGATACTATTGTGGACTTACCAAGATTTTGTACTAGCTAATTGCTTTTATTTACACTCGATTGTTTGACCATTTAAGCTTGATTAAATAGTGGAATAAATAGTTTTAGGATGTGGACCCCAGGGATTAAGAATTGAGATGTGCACTTTGATATTTACATAGTCTAGCATGTGAATATCGAAGCAGTACATGTCGGCATGCATCGTTGTTGCATCAATCGACTCTGTAAATCATATTTACCAATTTTTTTTTTTCAGAAATCACCTATAAAATAAAGTGTTACAGCAAACACAAAATATTCTATGAATGAGACACGGAAATTATATATGAACAAATACAATGTAATATCTACTTTGTTTTTGTTTTTAAGAATTGGTAGACACATGCTGTAAAGAAGCTCTGCTGTCATGGGTAAAAACATTAGCTGATAAACTGATAAAACAAAACATTGTACTGTACTTTCCATTGCAAGTTGTTGTGTTTTCTCCGAATATTTCAGCTAGCTCAGAGACTTATTTTTTATAATGCTGCTGGTCAACGTGACCAGTAAAAAAAGTTTCCTGATGTTCAAACTTCAGTTTCGGCGGTCAGTGACCGCTGACCGGCAGTCGTTTTAAGCGCTGAAACTATACTCAAGAACACTCACCATAGGTGATATCTCGCAATTATTTGAGTTTTGGTACTCTTCTCCATAGATGCTACTTGTTTTAACATCCGTTTGAAACTATAATAAAGTTTGTAAATTTTGAGACAGTAAGATACACTGAATTCTGCAAGAATGAGGGAGTTATGCTCCTCCCCCAAATAATCTTCTTCGTTGTTTTTTTATCCAAATCTGATTCTGTGTGAAGACTTGCTGATTGTTTTTTCTACTATTCTACAACAAAATTATATGAGCAGTGTTTGAAATAAGAGTCAATAATCCCTATGGAACAGTGATTTTTGAGCATAGAGGTGTAGCATGAAGCTATGTTCAAGAACTGCTTCTCTGCAGTGATTATTTGCTTTTGTTTCGATTACTGATGAGAGATGTTGAATTTAGATGATTTCAAACGATTTATACCTATGCTACAGTAAACAAGATGCATGTGTTGCTGACAAGCTTTCTAAAAAGTTGAAAGAAGTAAATTACAATGTTAAAATCTGCACTACAGAGGAAGATGCAGGCTGGAAAACTACTTTTCTGGACGATACTTACAATGTAAGTGT
The DNA here is from genome assembly GCA_032360805.1 of Neoturris breviconis. Taxonomy (NCBI): domain Eukaryota; kingdom Metazoa; phylum Cnidaria; class Hydrozoa; order Anthoathecata; family Pandeidae; genus Neoturris; species Neoturris breviconis. The sequence goes on along the minus strand of JAULBZ010001274.1, from coordinate 4,850 downwards.
TTAATTAGCTTCTTTGTAAGACAATGTTGAATTCGATTGGCTGTAGTTGCAAGATGAAAGTATTCTAATGACTGTATGAACCTGTAAACCTCCAAATATAAGCCCACCTATTTATAAGCCCACCATTTTTCTCATTGTAAGCCCCCTGTGTATAAGCCCATGGCGGGAAAAACATACAAAATCTATATTTTTTAAAAAACTATAAAGAAACTACAGAAAATTGATAAAAACAATATTCTTTAAGTTTTCTACGAACTAGCTACTTGTGGATCTTTGATCCATGCATAAAGGAAACATCTTCAAGCGAAGAAGAAGACGGCGACGAGTACGTTGACACGGAAGGTTATGGCGAAAATGAAAATCATGCCAGTACAGCCAATGAAGAAAGTGGCAGTGACTGATCTTAATCTTTGTTATGTGAAATATATGTATGCGGTTTTTTCCCTGATGCTATTGTTTTCCATGTATAAGCCCACCTCAAAAAACTTACGAAATTATATAAGTCCAGGGCATATATTCGGAGGTTTACGGTATAGTAAAAGAAACGGCGGAATGCCTAAAATCTAAAACAGTGGGACAGCTAAATTTTTTTTTTTTTTTTTTTTATTTTGCAACCTCGTTTCAAGGGCTTCTCCCTTTTATAAATATGTTAAAATTTATTACTGCAAAAAACATGGTTTTTAACTTAAAATAACTTTCATGGTTCTCAGCAGTACTATACCTGCTATGATATTTTTTTGATGTTATGATAAACCTGCTAAATATGAGGTGCTAGCATGTTGATATTTGGTGCCACCATTTGTAGAGATATTTTAGAAAGACTCACCAAAAATGTTTCGATTTAGCTCCCTTGGTCCAGAGTTTAGCGCAAAAAGGGTCCAAATTGCATTTTCTGTTTAATTGACCGAAAAGGCATGGTACCGTCTTGAAATTTGGCCAATTTTTTTTTTAGATTTCGCCAATTTGAGGCCGAGTATTGGCAAATTTTTAAACATTTGATTTCTATGAGGATGTGAATACGTTCAAATTTTAGTTAAGCAATATCAAACCCAAATGATAAAGGAGCGAAGTAGAGACTTTTTGAAATTTTGATTTCTGTTAGGATTTGACCACATTTAAATTTTCGTTAAGGGAGAACTAACGACCAGAAATTACAAACACTGTTTTGTAGATAAAAACATTCCATATTAGTCAAACACATATGTCAGGTGAAAGCAGTGAGACTATCAAAGGGATTTAAGTGCTGATGACTTTTACTGTTCAAGCGATTCTAAGGTTACCTTTGAACCGTCAACACCAGGCTATACTAACGAACCAGAATACACAAAGTCTGAGCTGAAAAAACTTTCAGCAGTGCAAGTCTTGTCTGATAACTCTGATAATGAAGATGTTGATGAACTTGACTCAAGTAGGATGCAAAAGCTATTGCGCTATATTACATATGGTAATTGAATGTAAATGCTGCAGGGAGTATGAAAAGTTACTAAGCTCTAAGCTAAAAAATGTTGACTGTATTTAACACAGCATGAAGCATCCAAAATGTTGTGTCTTAAGACGGCATACATCTGGCATCGAAACAGAAACAGAATCTTCAAAGAATTCGATACAATGTCCAATAACTAAGTCATTCTTTCTTTTATATACTGTTCATAATTTTCACTGTTTTTATCTTATAAAAAGCTTTTACACATACTGTACTCAAGTCATGCTTACAAGTTTGAATCGGAAATTATAAATTCTAATTTTAGAATAAGTTCTGGTTTACATTTACTAATTGCTTACATTCAATATGCGAAAAATAAGCATCAATTATAATATACTCAGGACCTGAGAGCATAAACATGTGTTATCATTGATATTTCTAAATATTTTGCTTCGCGAAATGACGTTAGAAAATATTTGATAAGGAACAGGATTACTCACCAAAAGTTTGATCAAATGGTGAAGGCAAGTGGTATTCTATGTCGAACTAAGTTATATTACAAAGAAAAATTTTACAGAGTGATATTTCTGATAATTATGAAGAATTTAAGATCAATTTGCCATACCATCATTAGCTCTTCTTTAAGCGTCCAAATAATAAAGGGAGAAGTAGAGACTTCAATTTTTTTGACATGTTAATGTTCTATGCGACTTTGACCATGAATCTTTTTTGACAGGTATTTTGTATGTTGGGGAGCTTCCTCAATTTCTTCAGATGACAAATGACATTTTTTAAAGAACTAATTTTTAAAATTTTAAGAATTGAAGTCTCTATTTTGATTTTGGGAAGCTTCCTTCTTCAGTTTTGAAACAAATATTAATGTGTATTTGTACGTATTCACTTTAGGGCCATAAAACATTTAATTACTATGATGAGTGACATTATTAACTAGTAAACAGTAACATTGTTAATTACTCCCAATACAAATTAGAAATATAATGACAATACACAATTCAACAGAGGAAGCTCTTTTTAATAAAAGAATAAATTGTTTTAAGGAATATGTAATCTTCTATTTCATTATTCTTTATTTCTTTTTAATTTTTATAACATGATGACAACCACCTTTACTTAAGAAATTAGTTTTTTAACTTTTATGAGTAAATTTATATTAAATGCATGGTTTCTATTACGTATATAGTACATAGTTGTGTACATATACATACATATACATACAAAAGTATGTATGATCAAAGCATATCCTATGCTGTAGTCTGAGTAGCCTATACAGTGTAACATATACCAAGTCTTTAAAAGCACAACTAATACTATAACATAGGTATGTTCTTTATTTAAATTTTACATAATGCTATGATGTATAATGTGTGGATGCAATTCATATCCACTGTAGAGGAGTGATTCTTGAGCGTTGCTTCAGGCTATAAAATTTCACTACTCTCCTCCACAGGGATTTGATATAATTTTACCTTGATATAGGTGTTTCAATTGTTTATATGACCTGAAACTTTATCAACATAATAAGGACATGAAATCCTAATGCCATGTAAAATTTGGGTGTTTATCCTTGGTATAAAATTTCACTACTCTCCTCCACAGTGGCTTGATATAATTTTAACCTTGATGAAGGTGTTTTAATTGTTTATTTAACCTGAAACTTTGCTATCTTAAATAATTTAAACACTGTATAATGTGTGTATGTAAATCTTATTTTATGTGCTTAGGTTTAATTTTTGCTCTAATTAGACCTTTTGGCAACATGAGTTAACGATAAAAATAGTTTTAAGAAGACTGAATTAGGTACTTCAATGCTCAACCTACCTTAAAGTAAGAGCATATAGTAACTTTCAACCTCATTCCAAGTTCTTCTAGACAGGATATCCTCAAATGAAGTTGAATAACTTGATTTGGTGAGGGATTTTGAACATAGCTTGTGAGAATCCTCTTATTTTTAGAGTGTGTACAAATGGCGAATAGGTTTATCTTTTATGTTAATAATTTATTTGTGATTCCATTGTGTTATTTTGATTACATCCTCAACTATACCTGTGAGATTATTTGTGAGGGGCTTATTTAAGCATGAGAGAAAATGCTGTGACACGGAATGCTTTTCTTTTCTTATTTAAAATATAAACAGGGTGTAAGCTCCAGCCAAAAATTCAACATTATATGTTGTTTTCCCAATCACGAATAGGCACTGGAATAGGTTAGAATTTCCCAATTTAAGTAAAAAATAATAAAAAAAATAAATAAATAAAAATAAAATATATATATATATATATATAGTTTCCCTGGTTATGTTAATTCGTTCGTTAGTTTATTATCATAATTTATTACCCGGGTAGGAAGGCCGATTACGATAATAGTGATATCCTACGTTCTGATTGGACGTTTTTGACGTCACTCCAGGCATTATTCTACGGTAATGCCCGTAGTTCATGGCAACTTCAAAAAGTTTCAAAATGCTAGCAATAAATGTAAACAAAAACAAAGCGATAAATCAAAACAAAAAAATGTCCGCAGAAAAAGCCAACTTTGACTTTGGAATAGATTTTAATAATCGACAGAATAAAGAAGATATGAATACCGAATTTATGTTAGACGAACACATAGATGCATTCATTTTAGGACAAAAAGCAAAGACAACAAAATACAAAGACAGTAGTGACTTGAATACTTTCAAACGATTTTGTTTATCGATAAAAGAAACAAGAAGTATAGAGGAAATACCTGCCAACCAGCTGGACAACATTCTCTGTCAGTTTTTTATCAATGCAAAAACGAAAAAAGAAACACTTTACGAACCAGATACCCTAACAGGTATAAGAAATTCTTTACAACGTATTCTCCATGAACACAAATCAAAATTAAATTTACGGGAAGGTGCTGAATTTTTAAAATCAAGGCAAGTTCTAGCTTCTCGTCGCAAAGAATTAACAAAACTTGGCAAAGGAAATAAACCAAATGCTGCCAGGTCAATTACACCTGAAGAAGTAAATCATCTCTTTGAAGTGGGTTATTTTGGTTGTAGCAGTCCTGTTATTTTGCAACGCACTGTTTGGTGGTTCTTGACACAACACTTTGGTCATCGCGCACGAGATGAAGGTAGACAGCTGAGGTTTGGAGACGTAAAAGTAGAGAGAGAATTTCAAAGTCAAACTGAGTATTTAGTTTGGCTTACAGAAAGAAGCACTAAAACTCGAAATGGTGAACGACCGATGGGACATAAGCGTGCATTTAATCCAAAAGCATTCGCTACTGAAACAGACAGATGTCCTGTATTATTTTTTAAAAAATTTGTTTCTCACCGGCCAAAATCTATGTGTTGCGACGATGCACCACTATTTTTACAAGTACGATATCAAGTTGATTTTAATGCTGATAATATCTGGTACCACGCTAAACCTCT
>JAULBZ010001273.1:0-23135 GCA_032360805.1 Neoturris breviconis | reverse complement strand
ACGTGCTCGACAGCTTTCAATGAACCAGCAAACAACTAATGTGCATCCTCTGGAAAGCTCTTCCGTATAAAAAATAGTATTTTGACAAATTTTGAAAGGAGTAGTTTGTTAGGTTGAATAACAATCCACTCTAAAAGGTTGATTTCTATGAGGCAAGAAAATTGTGGCAAAAGCCAAAAGAAGACATTTCATTGTTAGAAATTGACCATGTGTGTGCGATTTCTGTTTTTTCCCGCAATGTTGAGTTCTGATTAGCTTCTGTTGTAGGAAATAACTGTTGACAAAATGGAATAGCAAAGATGCTTGGCAGTTTTATTGTTGTTAATGTTCAATTTTTAAATGGCGGATTATGGGAATTAGTTTGCTGGACACCGCACTGTGTCAAAGGAATGGACTGTAACTTTACTTTAAATCTTTATCCAGAACTATTATATTTTTGCATTTTTATGAAGCAAGTGACACAATATCTATCTTGTTAGAGACCGTCTCAAAAATATAATCTACTGTAGAGGGTACCGAAGAAACCAATCCATTGCAAGCTCATTGACCTGACACACTTCTGCACAGATTCATTTTTGTTGAAGTTTGTCAATTTTAGTTGATTTAACCCTAACAAAAAAGTTGGCTTTGGTTTTGAGATGGTCCCTTATATCGCTGTGTATGAAAAACTGTATGAAAAACTCTTAAAAAATTAAAACCAATCTTTTTTTCTCCCGATTTAAAATCAGCTTTAATATATCTTAGAATATCTTAGAATATTCAGCTAGAATTCTATAAATTTCTTGGTCTTGTAATTGTTGGTTTAGTTGTAACAAATAAATGATTAATCACAAGCTCGTTGACACAGCAGGTACAATGTTAAGACTATTTTCAAAAACACTCCTCCACAGGTGAAGGTGACAGTTATATTGAGGGTCACTATCTAGTTAGTTCTTTATATATACCAGTACCAGAGACACTCTAAATCTCTATTAAATGTTAAGGGATGCAATATATTTAAAATAGGAACATTACAGTGAAGTAGATAGCAAAAAATTGTTCGAAGTCCACAGTAAAGACGCTAGAACATGTTTGTTGCCCTCTGAACTGAGGTGTAGTGTCATAAATTTGACTAATTATTTACATACATTGTGGAATAAAGAAAACAATTAATTTTAAGATTGATCTACACTAGGGGGAAAATTCTGTGCAAAAGCCGAAGGAAGCCATTGATGAAAATTGATGTCACTCAATGATTCTACCAATGGAATGTCTTCTTTTGGCTTTCGCATTGAATTTTCCTTATAATGGAAATCAATCTTTAAACTTGTTGATTTCTTCTTTACAGATGCATATTTTTAATTTAGGTAGCCTTTAAAGGGACTCCTAAATGAGTTTCACCCTAAACGATCTGGCATTTGATTGGTTTCTTTGTACCGAACAAACCAACCAATTGTAAGCTTGTTTAGGGCAAAACTCATTTAGTAGTTCGTGTAAAGGCTGCTTTAGTAACTAACAAAACAGGCAGCCTTTTGAACCCTAAATGAGTTTCACCCTATATGAAAATTCAAACTCGTTTGAAAATTAGTTGTGCTTACCTAGATATCTCGTTTAGGGCAAAGTATCATATAGGGTGGAACGGGTTGAAACAGGGCTGTTGTCTCTATTTGTAAGCAAATATTCTATTATAGATATTTAGCCAATCTCAAACTGACATTTCTGTTTACAAGAAAATCTTGTACCGGTACGAGATTTAATTTAGGTCTTATAGACCTAAATAAAATTTGTATTGGTATGAGATTCGTTTAGCCCTGGTCATGTAAATAAGACATAACCAGACACTGTATTAAAAAAAAGTTCAACTCAAACCAGTTTGAGTTCAGTTAGGGGTCCATGTAAAAAGCTACCTAAGAATTAGGGGTAAAAGAAGCTGCATCAAATTACAGGAACTTTAAAAAGGCATTTATCTATTACCCTAAAATCTATTTATTTTTTTATTTCTTGCTACAAACATGTACCCTGCCTCTCAGAATATAATACGCTAGTTATTTATTATGCCCTCTGAAAAAGCTGTTTGTGGTCTTTTGTGAGGAAACTATTTATGTTTTTTCTGAAGAAGCTATTTATCATGATCAAGTTCCTGAAGAACTTATTTGTGGTGCTTTTTAGAAAAGCTATTTTTTGTTCCTCTCTAAAGGAAACTATAATATGATCTTCTTTGAAGAAGCTATATATCATCCTCTTCAAAAATGTTGTTTTTTGTCATCGAAGTTATTTTAGTAATACAATTTATTAATTTTCTCTCTGATCCCAGTGGGAAAAAACTTGTTCAAAGTCAGCAGTAAAGACACTAGAACAATGTCTTTGATGTTATTCTAGCATAGTTTTTTCCTACTGGGTTATTTATGGTATTTTGATGCCATGCAATATTATGCAGTTGTTGAATTAAGATTGCATAATCACTGTGGAAGAGTAATACTTGAGCATTGTTTCAGGTTAGAAAGCCCAAAGCAATGCTCAAAAATCCCTCTTTCACAGTGGTTATTATTATTTTCGTTTCAAGAACTGATGTGCTACTCTGTTTTTTTAATAAATAACATTTCTTTTTTTGTGCATGCACTTCACGAAAAGGTAGTTATGGCATTGCAACAAGTTCTTACTTTGCACAGCCAACACCTCGTTTTCATGCATTCGCAAATAGGTCTATTAAATTTTTTTTTACATAGGTGAATACAAGTCCAGATCTGATATTATGTCATCGGAAATTAGAAGATCCTAATCAAAGATGGTCTCTTTCTGATGATGGGTAAGTTTCAATGTTCTGTCTGAAACATAAATACTACCTATGTTTATTAGAATATTACTCAAGTTTTAGTAAGAAATTTCAAATGTTATTCACTAAACTAAAAGCCATCAATATAATATCATTAGTACATTTTTACTGCAACTCAAAAATAAAATCTACAGAAGAGAGTGCTGATTCAATGATCTTACAATTGGTTTCTTCGGTACAGAGAAATCTTCCAACTCAATCATGAGATAAACGTTTATTTGATGGCACTTCAGAGGTTAAAATAAGCCAGGTATCCTGCAAAAAGGTTAGATGCTGACAAAATAATGAATCTGTTTTCACATACTGTTCTTACATCTGCGATACATAAATGTTATGCTGACACTCGATAGAAATATTAAAATATATTTCAACTACATCTAATTTTTCTCAGGGTATTTTGTTTAAAATCGAATCCAAACCGTGTGATAGCTGTAGCCACACCATCAAGACGTGAATTGAATGAAGGAACAATGGATGGATATAATGGTGCCAGGCTGATACTTTCTACCAGAAAAATGCATTTCAATGGCAATTCAAATCAAGTATTTTTCCTTCATCAAGACACAAGATATATACATTCTTTTGCTACTGATGATGTTAATATAGGTATGACTATGAAACCCTTTTATATCTTAAATTTAAATTCTTTGGAATTTTAAATAGGCGAATATAGGAAGAAATTATAGGCATTCTATTGGTAGAAATTTGTCAATTTCTACCAATGAAATGACTATAATTTCTTTCTATGTGCGCACATTTTCTGGTCCATTTCTGTTCAGCAGAAAATTTTCTGAAGTGGAAAACGGCCTTAATGGACTATTTCAATATTTCATTCCAACAAAAATATAGCTTTACAGAAGAATGTCAAGGAGCTTTAAGAGAAGTTTAAGAGGTATGGGCATTAATAACCATGTCAATGAGGAACATTTTGCTCTTATAACAGAAAATCTCAACAATACTGTAGAAAAGGTCCTTTTGTAGTATCATCGCATAAACTTTGTATTTTTTATTCTTAGAATTAACAGCCGGTATAAAAGCAAGTATTTGTACATATGCAATTTTTGGACCCACTCAAGTTTATCAACCTGTAAGTAACTATGTAAAGTATTAGTACCTGTGTTGTGTTATTGGAAAAGAGGAAATTATATTCATGAAATTTCTTGTTACTGGAGTTCTTATGTACAACACCCCTCCTCCTATCCTTGATAGCTGTTTTGAGTTTATTTAAGAGTTACCCTTGTTTTAGTTTTTCCATAAGTATACTAGTTGCTGAATGAATATTTTTGAATTGCATGCTTTTTCCCAAAAACAAAAATTAAATTTGAAAATTTCCTGGAATACTCCTGCAATCTGTTTCCTTACAATACTGAAGTTTTTATCAGCTTTTCCTCCTCTGTACTAAATCTCAATTTTCAAAGTTTATGTTTGGTCACATAGTTTGAATTTAGTAAAGTACAGTAGACTGCAGATATTTTGAATTTGCGTTGAATGGGAAATATAGATCACATAAAGTAGATTCTATTATGGTTTATAAATTCAACCAGGCTAAAATTCCGAAAATTATTTTTTTGTTATTGATTGGAAACCTAAAAAAAATGGTGTGGTATTCGAAGGTGTAGAAAGTTTACTGGTTGATGTATTACTGACAGTGGCCGAAATAACTGCAGTGAAATCACTGTGGAGGAGAGATTTTTCAGAATATTTTCAGCCAGTTTGTGTGAAAATATTATACAAAAATCTCTTCTCCACAGTGATGAGCAGCATATATTTCAATCACTATACAGAAGACAACTAGCCGAAAAGGTTGATTTCCATTAGGCAAAGCATGCTGTGAAAGCTAAAAGAAGACATTCCATTGGTAGAAATTGATGTCACTATCTCCATTTCTAATAATGAAATGCCTTCTTTTGTTTTTTGCAGTGAGTTCTTCGCATAGTGTAAATCAACCTTAGCACACACTTATTCAATCGGTATTATATATATTTCAGGGTTATGTATGGCATAAACAAGAACCTGATGGAAAGAAAACATTGCTACACTTTTGTGATGCATGTGGGAAGAGTATTCGTGGAAAACTGACATTAAAAACATTAAAAAGAGCTACAGAATTTTCTTGTGCGATGGGTGAAGGTATGGATGATAGCATTAAGGAAAATGTTTTCAACGTGTTTTACTACGCTGCCTTCTCCCCCTTTCTTCTTCCTGCCTTCTTCCCTCTACGTTACCTTTGAATTATTGTGCTTCTGATTCCGGCTCGCAACGTTTTAGCATCTTTAAACAAATTTTTGATCGCTGCGAAAACCTTATAACTAACAGGTGTTAGCTTAATTGATAAACATGCAGGAAAATAAGAAAGATCTGTACTATTATTTCCTTGAATGCATCTCCAAGCTCTCGCTTTTGTGTAGATTAATTTTCACTCTCTTATTTCAGCCAAAAAACACAAGATAAAAATGAATGGTGCATTTGTCTATTTAAATGGTAAAGTTGATCTTTCACAAACCGAATGTGAGGCTACATTGACATTATGGGAAATGCAGTTGCATCGTCTACGTGAAGAATCAAGCATTCGCGTGGTTGCAAGTGAACTTACAAATGCACAGAATAATCCAGCAGTTAGAGTAATGATACATCGAAATGGTGACAGTAAAAGTGAAGGACTATTAATCATTGGAAATATGATATCTCAGGTTTTAATTATTTGAATTTAACTGATTTGTTAAGAAGGAACCAATCAATGTGCAATATTGTTGATTTTGTTCTCACTCTCTATGTACAGTAGTCGAAATAAGAGCAAATAATCACTGCTAAAAACATGAAGCAATGCTCAAAAATCCCTCCTCCACTGTGATTATTTATTTTTATTTCGAGCATTAATGTTAAAAAAATATATAATGGTTAAACTATTAGAAAATAAATCGGTATGTTGAAAGAATTTTCCAAAATTTATGATGTCGTATACCATTTAGTTTGAAAAGATATTTTACATTATGCTATAAAGATGGAATGCTTAAAATAATGTTAAAATAACTTTTCATAGTGCTTGATAAAATTAGCATGCTAATATATTTATCACCAGGAAAGGACTTCTTTGAAAGGGTTTTTTATATTTTTTTTTTTTGGTGGACTAAAACAATCTAAACTCGGGTAGATGGTTGCTATATGAATCTTCGATTAAGAGTGTTCTGTCAAAATAAACTTGCAAAATTGATTAGTTTCTTTGTCCAATCAAATACAAGATCTTTGATTCATTACCCTCCATTGTGCATATTAATTTAGAGATGATCAGTTCTTGAAAAAGAGTAAATAATCACTGTGAATGAGTAATATTTGAGGGTAGTTTCACGCAAAGACCTCACCTCTACAGTGATTATTTACTCTTATTTCGATCACTGATCATCTCTAATATTTCTTTTAGATTTTGGATATGTGTACCATAAAATTAAACTTTATAAAAGCAGCACGTCGTTTATATACGATAGATGGTGAAATAATCACAAATATGCAACAACTGTTAAAACCTTACTATCCTGAACTAACATATATGAAGCAAAATAATGTACAAGTAAGATACATGACATGTGACGTCAATTTCTACCAATGAAATATCTTCTTTTGACTTCCACAGCGAATTTTTGGCCTAGTGAAAATCAAACTTTAGAGCATCTCATTTTTTTGCTCTAAAAACAACTACACTGAAAGGTGTTATGTTAGTGAGCTTGCAATGGATTGGTTTCGTCGATGAAGAAACCAATCCATTGCAAGAACGTTGATTAATACTATCCTAAGTTACAAATAGCATACACATAAGTCCTCAATACTGTTGCTCTTATGGAAAGGTCGAAGCCTAATAGTGATTGTTGGATATCGAGTTTTTTTAGTGTAGTTTTTAGCTGCAATGGCATTTAATTGATTTTGTTTCTTCAATACAAAATTTTGGATTGCTACTTAAAATGGAATTTACTGAATAAAAAATCGCGAAGCATTCTTCTAGTCGTCCAACCACCTTTATGAATATCCTGATGGTAACTTTTCTTTACATATTTGGTGTAGAAAGCTTTCTAAATGGTACCTTCTGGCATATAGTTTGAAGATATAATGCCCAGTTGAAGAAAACTTGTTCAAAGTCCGCAGTAAAGATGCTAGAAGAACGTTGTTTGACGTTGTTCTAGCATCTTTGCTGCGGACTTTGAACAAGTATTTGGCCACTGGGTAGTAATGTTGACTGATACCCATAACTCTTTCTCTTTAGTCTGAAAATCAAAATGAAGGGAAAGATACGTTAGTGATTGAAAAACTAGATGTTCGCATACCAATCGATGTGTGGGTATCTATGGGTGAACCATTCATACACCTTGATGGTAAGATTACTTTCACTCATATACACGTTTTTTTTATAAGAAACCTAGCGAAGGACCTAGTAGCAAAAGTTTCTTAACTATGGCCTCAAAATTGAAGGTTTTTAGTCCTAAAAGTTTCTTAAAGAGTTTCTTAAATTTTTCAAATATTATTAAAGTACAGAGACCAAAACGGAAAATAATACCGAGTAAGTATGTTTTAACTGCATCTTGTAGCTTACTAAAAAAATCACTCGTCTAACAAAAGTACAATTTCATTAAAATTGTCAAGTTTAAGGTAATCTTCAGATTTATGGTCAAATAGAATTCGATATTCGCCTAGTTTCTTGTACCACGAAACAACACCAACATGCCAGTCCAAAAAGTTTCTTATCCCAAAAAGCAGGAATAATTTGTAGTAGTAAAAGTTTCTTAATTTTTGAAGATTCCGGTATTAGGTTTCTTATAAACCGGTTTCCTTATAAAAAAAAACGTGTATGTCTCTTTAAAGTAATATATAAATCTACACATAACGATCTCAAAATGTTGTGCCCAAAAAAAAGTTTTTTTAGTAGATTTAAATCCAGTGGGCAAAAACTTATTCAAAGTCCGCAGTAAAGACGTTAGAACAACGTTGAATATGCTGTTCTAGCGTCTTTACTGCATACTTTGAACAAGTTTTTGCCCACTGGAAAGAAACTAATTTTGATCAAATATATAAATCAAGTATATAATATATGAAGTGTATTATTCTGTGGGTGGTTTCAAACAATGACTATTATTGAAACACTCAAAGAATAATGTCAAACGACGTTGTTCTAGCATCTTTACTTCTGACTTTGAACAAGTTTTTGCTCACTATGTTATTCTATTTGTTTTTAGAAGTCGAGAAATTAGAAATACTTACAAAATATGAACAATCTGAGAAAACTGAAACGGCTAATAGTCTAGAGATTGAAAAGCATCGTTTACGTCAGGCTAAAGGTTTGTGTTATTTTGCTTGGAAGATCTTGTACAAACCTAAAAATAATTGTCAGACATCACCTGTGGTGGAGTGTATTTTGAGTATAGATTTCAGTTGCAAAGCTGAAAATTGTACTCAAAAACACTCCTCCACATGTAATATCAGAACATTATTTTAGCATCTTTACTGCTGACTTTGAACAAGTTTTTGCCCATTAAGAGGAAACCAATCGATTCCAATATTGTTAAGATCACAGTCTTCTCCGTATTTTAAGGCTAATGGGTTGAAATGACCCATAGGCTTAAGATCTCAGGATTGGGTGAACATTCATGAAACTTGGTATGGTAATACTATAACATCAAATAAACGTTTTAGAATGACGATTTTATTGCTGACGCCATCATTATTGCTAATGTCATTAAAAATCACACCTTACTATGATTTTTTGTTTGAAAAGTATGTAATATTTCGAAGTCAATAACTTATTCTAAAGATGATTTTTACGTTCAGTTAGGTACGACTATGTATTTCAACATGTCTTCCATGTTTTTCACAAACTGACGTAGTTTTTTTAGAGGATTATAATTATAGTAAATGTGACTTCAGCGTTTACACAACAAAAGTTATTAATAAACTGGCACCCTGGCAAATAGAGTTAATCTAAACAAGTTTCTTTAATTTTTACTACCATCTGATAAAAATCTGCATGTGGAAACCTTCATATAAAAAACCAGCATAATTTATTTTCACGATTCACCTGAAACAGTAATTATTATCCAAAATAATATGGAAAACATCCCAAACAACCAACATGTGGAAACCATCTCATATACTAGTAACACGATATTCTCCTGAAACAGTTATATTAGCCATTATGTTTTTACTAGTTTTAATGTTTGATATTAAATATTATGACGGTAAAGGATAAGCCTTGAATAAGTTACTTATATAAATTATGTGGAAATCATACCATAAACAGCCACTGTGTGGAAACCATCCTTTAAAAAGCAGCATATTTCATAATCTCACGATTCACCTGAAACAATAATTTTTGATTATCCAAAATGATGCATCTCATAAGCAACCAACCTGTAAAAACCACATAAAAGCGCAGCATGTGGAAACCACCCTATGAAAAAATCAGTTTTACCTGAAACAGTAAATTTAATTAGCTATTATCCAAAGGGTGAAATTTAAAGTGGCAATTAGAATATATATTATAAGCGATTTAATAAAAAAATTAAGATTGAAATTAAAATGCTATTTTAAATAGGATTGTCAACCCAGCTGGTAAAACCTGTTCAAAGTCAGCAAAATAATGTTAGAACAAAGTTGTTCTAACGTTATTTTGCTGACTTTGAGCAGGTTTTTGTCAGCTGTCAATAAAAAAAAATCTCCTGCTATTATTTTTGTATGTGTAATGATACTAAAGCTAAGTTTGCATGAATGTAAAAATAGTGAAGTAGAGTGTTGTGATTACAAGCTTGAAAGTGATTGGTTATTTCTTTGTATTGGTTATATCTTTGTTATGGAGTGTGAATTGGCCGTATAAATCATTTTCTCTGTGTGACATGACAAACTATATCATGTCAATATAAGTAAAATTAGACTGAAAAACGCCAATATTTTCCAAACGAGTCTCGAGATCGGTGACTCAGCAGTCTCTTCTGTAAATATTAGATTTCGAGACGATATTGAAATATGATATAATGGCCTTATATAGCACCTTCACACTATCATCCTAATCTGGAAAGCATGTCCAGCGCTTGAAATAAGATTAAATAATCACTACGGTGGAGTGATTTTAGCAGATTTTGTAGCCTGAAGCTATATTAAAAAATCACTCTTCCACAGTGACTATTAATTGTTCTTATTTCAAACGCTGTAATAATAATTTTAATCAACTTTAAAGTTGATTTCCACGAGGTAAGAAATTCCAGTTAAAAGCCAGACGAAGACACTCCATTGGTAGGAATTGACGTCACAAGATCTATGACGTCAATTCCTATCAATGGTATGTTGCTTTTAGCTTTCGCGCATACTTTTTCGCCTATAGTGGAAATTAACCTTTAGAGCGTCGCTGTCGCCTACCCAGCGAGAAACAACTTGTCCAAAGTCCGCATTAAAGACGCTAGAACAACGTTTTCAGCATTATCCTAGCATCTGTACTGCAGACTTTGAACAATTTTTGTCCATGGAGCACGTGAAAAGACTTTCATTGATTGCAACTTTTTAGTATTTCTTTTTTATTCTTATTTAGGGAGACGTTTAGCAGGCATGTATTCTGATTACACCATAAAACCTGTATTAATGAAAGAAATGTCTCATTACAATCAAAATGAAGATCAAATTGAACAATCAATTACAGAGCTAAAGGTATGTTAGTGTACATTAGCAGGCTACTGATTTCACGTCGGCATTCCCTTGTTGGATGCAAATTGGAATCTAAAGATGCTCCTCCACAAGGAATGCCGTTGTGCATTCAGATGCCTGGTTTGAGTTCTTGTAATCACACCATTGCTGACAGGTGATGTTGGACCAATATTAAGACCACGTTGGGACGTATTCAACGTTGATCCGACACGTGACATTATTTTAACGTGAATTAGACGTTTTGACGTTTTTACGTCAAAACAACGTCTTTTTTACGTTAAAAAAGCGTCACGTGTCCACTGATTTTTGCCTTTGTCATGTTTTTAAAATTGACTACGATCTCGTCTTGGCAGCTTTGAGTATCGTTTTGTTTTGTAATCTTGCAATTTGTCTTGTCTGAAACCTTTACATTTTCCATTTGAAACGTTTATAGTAGTAGCAGTATTTGACGATCAGGAATTCCTTTTTCATTTGGAAGTAGTTATAATCCTGAACATAACTGCCGGACATCACCTGTGGAGGAGTATATTTAAGTATATATTAAAAACACGCTACTCTACTTGCGATGTTGACAATTTTATTCAGGCCGATATAAACACACGCACTGCATTTTGGCAGAATTCAATTTTCAACATTCTCAGAACTCGGTCTCAGCAACCAAAAGTAATATAGAAACTCCCTAGAGTGTAATCATATAAAGCAGACACGTCTATTTTGCTTGCACTACTGTTATTAAAATCTCTTCAAAGTGGATAGTTCTGTAGTTGACTTTTTCTCTAAAGCAGACATATTTGTCTGCACCATACGAAAATTGCCCCGACTCGACACTTAAGAGAATGTTTTACTTGGAGTATTTGTAATTTTTAGTTTAGAAAATAATTTTTAAATATGTATGATGTTAAGTTTAAACACTTCGAAATATTTTTCTCAATCCATTCCACTTCTTTCTTCATCCCAAACAGTCCGTATGTGGATGGAATTTTGAAATCTTAGATTTAATTTGACTTTGTTTATATGTACGTTCATTGATGAAGCCATGATGAATTTTGCTTGTCTTTGTTACCCTTCTGGCCTTTGTTACCCTGAGGGATTTCTTGTCTTTGTTTCAATGAGAAACCTTTTGTCTTCATTACCTTGTGAAAACACTTAATCTTGATGTTTCAAGTTTTAAGGCGGATTTCCACGAAGCGACTATGCCAGCGAAATTTATCCGGGCATGCGCAGTTTGTTATAGTTAAAATTCATACTACGCATGCCCAGATATATTTCGCTGGCGAATCCATAAGCTAATTCGCTTCGTGGAAATCAGGTTTTACTTTTATTTTCAGACACAATTACACGAAGTAAAATCACAACAAGAAGCACGTGCTAAAGGGTTAAAAGTGAAGAGACCAGAATCTGCGAAATTATTAGATAAAATGAAGAATATGAAACTATATCAAATTCCACAAGCTTTGAAGCTCCATGTCTTTCCGAATGGTGACCATCCTGAACGAAGTGATGTAATATACGCACGAAATTTTCAAGAGGTAATGTTACTATTTGACTTACCCAGTTGGTAAAAACTTGTTTAAAGTCCGCAGTAAGGACGCTAGAACAACGTTTTTAATGTTGTTCTAGCGTTTTTACTACGGACTTTAAACAAATTTTTGCCCATACTTGGTAAATCTCAAAATTTTCTTCCAACAACACGAAACTACACAGTAAGAAGTAATTTCAACTGTAATTTGTATATGGAAGAAACCGAGTGGAGGAGTGATTTTTTAGCATTGCTTTAGGCATTCAAGCCTGAAGCAATGCTCAAAAATCACTCCTTCACTGTGATTATTTGCTCTTATCCATTGCAAGCTTTTGGAAATAGCACCCTTTTAAGGTCGATTTCCACAAGGCGAAAAATTTCCGGTGAATTTCTACCAATGGAATTTCTTCTTTTGATTTTCGACGAGGATTTTTCGTCTCGTGGAAATAAACTTCATACAGTTTCATTTTTTGTTGAATATGGTCAAATTTAGTCTCTTTAAATTTAACAAAAAACTTGTTTTTGTTGATCGAAATTGCTTCCGTCACGTGACTTTCTCGCGTGCCATCAGGAAACTAGATTGTTCACGTTGATCTCTCTTTGCGTCTTTTCTGGTAATGGAGTGGCGCCCTTATCTACCCTTGTGGTAAGAAAAGAGATCGACTAACTGTCTTCTTTTGTTTTCGCGCGGAATTTTCCATCTAATGGAAATCCAGCGTTACTTTAAAAATTGTCTCTTCTAGGTATTAGAGAAGGGTACGAACAAACTGGCATTAACAAGTTGTGCTAGGAGAGTGTTTACTGTTAATGGAGCTGAGGTATATGACTTTATAACTTCTATCAAGTATGTGTATTGGAGCCTATTGGTGGTCAGAAAGGGTTACCTCAGAATATGCGTTAATCCTATTGGTTATCAGAAAGAGTTATCCTCAGAATATGTGGATCCTATTGGTTATCAGAAAGGGTTATCCTCGGAATATGTGGATCCTATTGATTGTCAGGAAAAATTACCTTCAGAATTATATCTATTTTTACAATCTAACCAGAGGAGTACCCAGTGGGCATAAACTTATTCAAAGTCCGCAGTAAAGACGCTAAAATAACGTTTTTAACGTTGTTCAAGCGTCTTTACTTCGGACTTTTAATAAGTTTTTGCTCTTACTAAAGGAACTTGCAATATTCTCCAACTTAATTTTCAAAAACATTTATAAATCGGCAATGGAGAGTGTTATGTCAACGAGCTTGCAATTGATTGGTTTCCTCGGTAATCAATTGCAAGATCGTTGACTCAACTCTTCTCTATAGCTATAGCTAAACATAATTATTTAATCGTGCTTTTTATATATTCAGATATTCTCCATTGATGATTTATCACGTGATCAAATAATTTGCGTAACAAGTGGAGAGAAATTCGTCCCGTACAGAGGTAAACAGACAATAAAACAACTTCAAAATTAACGATGTCGTGATTGGATGATTAGGAAACCTCCTATAGAGGCATATGCTTCATTTTGATTGGATGATTAGGAAACCTCCTATAGAGGCATGTTTCATTTGATTGGACGACTAGGAAGCATTTGTCAACTGTTGAGGCATAATACTTCATTATGATGGGCGGCCAATAAACGTTTGTCTCATGTAGAGGCTTATACTTCACTGGGTCGACCAGTAAACGTTTGTCTCCTGTAGAGGCTTATACTTCACTAGGTCGACCAGTAAACATTTGTTTCCTGTTGAGGTTTATACTTCACTGGGTTGACCAGTAAACATTTGCCTCTTATAGAGGTATTTATACTTCATTTTGGTGCAACGACTAGTAAACATTTGTCTCTTGTAGACGCAAAAAAATCATTTTGCTGGGACGACCGGTGAATATTTGTTTCCTGTGGAGGTATATACTTCATTTTGATGGGACAAATAGTAAACAATTATCCCCTTTAAAGGCGTATACTTCATTTTCATTAGACAACTAGGAAACACATTTTATTTTGATTGGACGTATGCACATTACGCGAGTTATAGAAGCGGTCTATAGAAAAGAGGGAGCCTCCAAAAATGTCAAAGCTATTCTTTTGGTAATTCGACATATAATACGGAAAAGAGCGTTACATCACCAAGCTGTTAACTGATTGGTTCCGTATTTCGAACAAGCCAACCAATTACAGCATATTTGACTCGGTAATCTCTTCCATACAGATTTAATGAGAATGGGATGATTACTTTCATTGCCCCAGTGCTACGGAATCAGTGGTCGGAAATGAGAATCACTGTGGAGGAGGGATCTTTGAGCATAGCTTCAAGCTTTGTAGTCTGAGCTATGCTCGAAAATAATTTTTCCACAGTGACTAGTTACTCTGATGGTATTTAAATTGTGAGTGGAACCAATCAGATTTCATGCTTGTTGAGGTAACACTTCTTCTCAGATGCTTTTATTCCTACTGTGTATGAGAACGTATTACATTTTTAGATCGACGCAATCAGATGGAACTTCGAGCTTCGTGGTCACGTGCACATCGACAGGCTAATACAGAGAATAATAATAATTTAACGATGGGATATAAAACCATGGAGGTAAGACCGTGAAGTATATCTTTCATTAATTCGTTCTTTTGTAGACACTCTCCTACATACAGGATGATCTTCCCTGCTTTCGTTTATACACCCTACTACATGCAGGATGATCTAGGCTTCTTTTCATTTGACACCCTTCTTCAAACAGGATAAACTGGCCTAGTTTTCAATCTGCACCCTCCTACATACAGAACGACCTGGCCTAGTTTTTTATTTTTATTTGTACGCTCTCCTTCATAATTCGTTTGTACACTCTTTTATATACAGGTTGATCTACAATAAATTTTCGGACACCAACGTACTTTACACGTCTCGACTCGAATAGTCGTCGCGTTTATAAATTAGGCTAAATATAATTTTTATGAATAAGGCTAAATATTTATATATGTTTTAGAACACACAAGCTGTAAGAAGTCCAATCCTAGCGCTACCAAGCTCTCCTTCTCATACGAAACACGTTCGAATAAATGAAACACATCTACATGAATTTGATACTCAACAACCGACTAAAACTGTTTTATCAAGAAGACCGAAAAGTGCTAAAGTCATGATGACGTAACATATTGATCGTATAATAGTATCTACGAAGAAGAGTACTGTGTCAATACAGTGTGCACAAATTTGTTCAAAGTCGAATGACGTTGTTCTAGCATCTTTACTACGGACTTTGAACAAGTTTTCGCACACTGGTGACACTCTTACAACTGATTGGTTCCTTCGCATCAAAGAAACGAATCATTCTCAAGTTTGATGATGTAGCTCCTGTTCATCGCACACACCGTTATTTCGATGACTGATACTTTGGTACAATACCAACTACAGCATACTGTACTGACAGTACGATATCAAATCGTTTTCAATGGCTATCTGAAAACATCTTTACACCGGAAATACAGGTTGAGGCTGATATTCTGGAATTATGTGCCAGAAAATTGCAGAAAATCTCTGATTATTAAATATTTTTTTGTTTTCATGCGGTTAGTTGCTGTCCGTGAAGAAGAGTATCTATCTTTCATTTGATTGATTTATTCATAAAAAGAAGCAATTTAGTTGATTTTTCCTAGTTGACTCGTTGCATATGATTACAGTTAAACGGACCAATGCTTGAACATGAAAAATAAATTGTTATTATGGAGGAGATCACTTCTCTACGGTGGTTATTAGTACTTATTTCGAGTATTAGCATGCGGTTACTAAAACTAAAGTTTACTGAAAGTCTAATCAATTGCAAATTCGCTAACAAAACGTTCTTCTTCGCAGATGCTAAACAGACCCATGTCGAGCTGTACTAGTAATCAGATTGGACGGTCTCTTTCAGAGAAGAGTACTGAGCCAATCCATTGCGAGCTCGTCGACATAACACCCTTCAGCTCAGTTTCATTTTTAAATTTGTTCAAGTTTAGGTTCTTTAAGGCAGCCTTTACATGTACCGCTAAATGTGTTTCGCCCTAAACGAGCTTGTAATTAGATGGTTTCTTTGTACGAAGAAACCAATCAAACGCTAGATCGTTGAGGGTGGTACAAGTAAAGGCTGCCTAAACATTCTAAAAAATGTTGTTTTTCATTCGAAACTTCGAGATGGTCCCTAAAGGTTGATTTCCATCAGGCGAAAAACTCGCTGCGGAAGCCAAAATAAGACATTCCATTGGTAGAAATTGACGTCACATGATTGGCTTTCAATTACGTATTTTCTAGACTTTTCTGTGCAGTTACTTTACAGAGAGCACCCAACGTAGGACGTCACGTGCCGCCAGGTAAAGGCGTTTGTTCATATTGTAAAAAATACTTGTAAATATATTGGATTATGAATTCTATTTTTTACCGTTATAATTTATTTCGCCTGTAATTTATGTATTTAGCTATAATAATATTTATGCGTTTTTATTTTGCATAAATTACTGAATTTTAATATAATTATCTGAATATTTTCAGTAAAAGTTAGCTAGGCTACTCGCAAAAATATATAAGAAGTAACATGGATTTAAAGTTATCATTTTTCAATGTCACTTTTCCCTCCTTGATCCCAACTGTTTTGATGACTTTGTGAGATACACCCCTAATTTAGATTAACCCCTTTCACTTATATTTTACTCGACCTACTCTGCAGTATCGAATAAACGGGAGGGTGGGGGGAATAAGCGGGGGAGGGGGGGTGAGGGGAGGGGGATTCTTCCAAATTTATTAAGCGGGTGGGTTTGGCAAATTTCTATAGTTACTAAAAAAAATGATAACACATGTACTTTACTATCGTTGTTCCATGATTTGTGTAGCAGGCAATTGGTCAGAGACTAGTCGATTTTATACTAACTTCGCGTCATTTTTAGCGTGAATTTTAGCTTTTAGCGAGTTGACTGGTACGGAAGAATAGAGGAGGCTAGAACGGAAGGTTAGAGGATTATTTTCCGCAGATTCTCCGGTTTTCTTCTCCGTACGTTTATTTTCCCAAACTAACTTGCCTTTTTAAACCTCTGCAGAGGAGAGTGTTTTCGGGGTTTCTTAATCACAAACGGAGCAGTCTGATTGGATCCTTGGTAATTTTAAATTTACGCAAAAGTGCGTTGCTATTTTTTACGTCTGATTTTTTTTTATTAAACGTTCGTTTTTTTTGTTGTTGTATTTACTTTTCTTCGCAACCTATTATCCCAGATTAGCTACTATTGTGAATTTAAAACAAAATCTCTGTTGTGTAATACAGTATGAGTGTCATTTACGACGTTCGTAGATAAAGCGGAAATGTAGTTTCTTTTGGTGTTCTGAGAATGTCTAACGTATATCGTAATTGCATTTTTTTAAGGGAATGTTAGTGGAATCCCCCCAGCCGGCAAAAGCTTGTTTAAAGTCCGAAAAATAACGTTGGAACAACGTTTCTTGTAACTATGATAGAATAACTAAAAATAACTAACCTCGTTCCCAAGAGCTCTTCCGTGTTTCGAAAAGGCAAGAAGCCTTGGGAATGAGGTTGGTAAAATAACAAATTAAAATGTCGGGAATATCCAAGAGATCTATCTCAGAGATTTATCAAGTAGGGCTTAGAATCTTAGGTCTTTTTGCAAACTCGACAAATTCTGTTGTTTCTAGCATCCTAGTGCCCAGGCTTTTAGAGCAATTTCAAATTTATGTGTCGTTCGTCTAACTAATCAAAATTCAAGGATTTTTTTCTCAGTTGAATCTCCGAATATTTGTACAAATTTCACTTTGTTTAAAATATCGGTTTTGTCACTTGCGGACAGACATTAACTTTTACCATAATATCTATGCTTTAGCTTTGCTTTTTGCATACTATAATAAAACTGGTCAAAATTTGAAAGTTTTTGGCGATATAACCACAAGACGCGTCACGAAGTTCAACTCAAAGGAACAATTTAAAGTTTATAGAACTTTGCGTGGACTTTGAGACGCTCGAACAAATGCGGTAGGTATATTTAGCATCATGGTTTTTCCCTACCCAGAAGAGTTGATATACCTCCTGTTTGGATTTAGAGACCGGAAAGATTTTTTTAGCCCAGTTGTCGAATTTAACGGGCGCAGTTTTGACTAATATTATGTTTTGACTATATAATTTATTAATTATGTAAAATTCTTGATTTATGCATAATTAGAAAAGAGTGCAAAAAGAGCAGGATATTCAATGCCTTCGAATTGTATTGGTGATTGCACACCTTTTATTTTTTATAAGAATACATTTTTTCGTTTGAGGCTCGATATTCCTAGCAATTTGCGAGAACTCAGTCTTACGTCTTACATATTCTTAAATTATTAGAGATTCAGCCTTTGGGTGAATTTATCCCCTTCAATAACCTCGTATCAGAAACAGAGGATATAGTGTAAATGGATTCCCATACTTTATATAAAAATACATAGATGAGAAATGATGAAATAATTTTTTAATGTTACTTTTGCGAGTCTGGGAATATTCTTAGTATATTCTTAAAAATATGTCACATTTCAGCCTGCAATTGATAGGTTTGTTCGGTAATATGAAATATTATTTTGTTCAGGTAAACATTTACGTACTCATTGACGTGTGGTATTGTCCATTCATAAGTCAGAGCGTAGGTAAGGATGTAAGTTGAACAGAAGGTTTAGGTTTTGGTAAAACAAAAGTGGACATGGGATAAAACTATCCTTTTTAGATAATTTCAAAGGTTTCTTAGGTAGCCTTTACATGGACCCCTAAATACGTTTCACTCTAATCGAGCTTGCAGTTGATAGGTTTGTTCGGTACGAAGAAGCCAATCAAATGCAAGATCGTTTTAGGGTGAAACTCATTTAGCATTTGATGTAAAGGCCGCCCTAGAGAAAAATTCTAAGAGGAAATTCAAACTTGAGACAAGTAAAACATATTTTAGACAGACTATAAGTATCGATTGAGAGCTTGTCATCATATCAATAAAATCATGGTTTTATTTTTCAACAACTGTAAAATTAAAGACGCAGCAATATTTTCGTCGAAAATCGAAAATCACCCTCATTACCAATACATCCATTCCATGTGTGCTATACAGTCTAAACAAGATATAAAAAATTCAGATCTTGACACGAAGTTGATCAAAAACGTTGAATATTTTAAAAATAAAACTACAAATACGTACTTGTAAAATATGTGAGAAATTTTCTTTTTAAAACCTTAATCTAAACAAAGTTTATGAAAACAACGAAGGGTATCAAATTTAATGTATTTCTGATCTTTTTAAATATGTTCACCAGCGAAGATTTAAATGTAAGAACAAGCTTAGAAATATTTATGTAAGCTTGAATAGGTGTGAGTAGCATTTATATAAAGTTCTGCAGCAACTAAGTGTTCATTGAAAGGTAAGATTTTTTTCTCCCCCAATGTGATCTAATGAAAGTGGAATTCTGCCTACATGCGACGTCATATCAACGTCGAAAAGTCGTCATTTTGACGTCGCCACGTCAAAACGACACCTTTTTTATGTTGATAAGACGCGCCGTGCCCACTGGGGAGCCTACCGAATACGGCCCTGGATATATTCCGGATAGCAAATTCACAGCGTAAAAGACTACCGAATGTCGTTCCGGATATATAACGGATACATATGCTATATATGGCAATGCACAGTGTCCATACGGAGTAACTATAGCGCACAGGTGTCTTTGAAGTTATGACCAAGTGAGTGTCGTCTAACCATGGAAGTTCCCAGCGAACAATAACTTGTTCAAATTCTGCAGTAAAAGTGCTAAAACAACGTCGAACGACGTTGTTCTAGCGTCTTTACTGTTGACTTTGAACTTGTTTTTGCCCACTGGGTTGTCGGTCCGTAAAACGTCGACAAAAGGACGTTGTAAAAGTGACATTTTTATTTCACACAACAACTTTTGAACGTCACTGTCCGGTAGAGATTGCACGTAATATAACATGCACTATGAACCCGTCAACGTCACATAGCCCTGACTTCTGCGCGAAATCGACAGTTCATCAAGATAATAGTGTGGTGTGCCCGCAAAGAAATTCTTTAGCTGTAACTGTTTTCGCTATTAATGGAACATCGCACACAGTTATTTAAGTGAGAAGCTAAGTACTCTTGGCTAGTTTATAGCCTGTTACAAAAACAATCAATTCCGTGCCTTATATTAGCCTGTTTTCCGCAGACTCTTCCCGTGGCAAAAAAAAGTGCCGTGTCTACTTCGCATGCGTTTTCCGCCAGACGTTGAGTTTGTGGAACAGGCTAGCCTTCAGATGTTGAACATATGTTACAACATAACGGACTACGGTAAATGATCGATAAAACGCTCTTGGAAAATAAACCTCTAAATCTGCATATTTTTAAACAAACGACCCGGGCGTTTTGATCATTTCATAGTCACAAGAAAGATACAGTAATTTGCAAGTACAAAAATATGAGATCATGGCGCCATATGAAAGATTCGATTTTGCGGAACCCATATAAACGGAGACAGCTATGTGATACAGTATATTTTGATTTGTAAGGATTATCATGCAATATTCGCAAATGGTGTAGTCTTACATTGAAAAAATATTGAACTTAACTGATCGGCGTCGGGTATTTACACTCATCAAGAATTAAATTAGTACGCAAATGAAAGAAGATGCCGATCAGGTTCAAAGTCATCCCTGAGGGAAAAAACTGAAAATCTCTCTTAAACGTTTTTGCTCAGTAAATTACAGGATCAGAGTTTTTCTAAAAATCGTATTTCCTGTTTATAGGTTTAACTTCATACTTGGTCATTTGACCACTTGTAATAACACCACGAGTCATAATGGTATTAATATGATGACGTCATAGTGACGTCATATTGTATATTGGTTTTGTGAAAATCTTGCTTCCCTTTGTTGGTTTATATTTATACGTGGTCACTTGACAGCTTGTGACACCCTGAGATACATGTAGACATAATGACAGCCATATGACATCGTAACGGTTTTTTGAAAATCGTACTTCCCCGTTGTCGGTTTATCTTCACATTCGATCACTTGACAGCTTGTGATCCGCTGTGAAAATTCAATATATAATGGCAGCCATAGGATGATGTCATAGTGATTTTTTGAAAATGGTAATTCCAGTAGTAGGTTTTATCTTCATACTTGGTCACGTGACAGCTGACAGCCATGTGATGGCGTTATAGTTACGTCATTTTGGTTTTCTGATAATTGTACTTTCCGTCGTTTGTTTATTTTCATACTTGGTCACTTGACAGCTCTTGATACCCTGAGAAATATAAACTCGTAATGACAGCCATATGAGGACGCTATAGTGACGTTATATTGGTTTTCTTGTTGTTGCTTTATTTTTATTAGACTTGCAGCCCATGTAAACCGAACCTTATTTATGGGGTAATGTAAACCGGGCTAAATTTACGGCGGCAATCTCGAGGCGAAACTGCGTGCTCATTCGTGCTTCGCACTTATTTGTCACTATTCCCGTTGCGTCACTATCCCCGAATGCCTGCAAAAGACTATTTAACAGTCTATATTTTTTATAATTGGTCGCTTGATAGATTGACACCCTGAGAAATTGGAAGGCATAATGGCAGTTATATGGTGGAGGACGTAATAGTGACGTCAGAGTGGTATTACGAAAACTTTTATTTTCAATCTAGAAATGTGTTTGCTAAACCTCATTAATAAGTTCACCTCCCTTCTTATTGGGGTTAATTCGAGACCGGTCTCAAATCGAGACCGGTGTTTATTACAATTACACTAGAAAAGAAACTACTAACTATAACTAATTTGTAACGGACGATAATTAAAGAAGCAAATCGTGTTTGGTTGACTTTATCTCCCATAAATAGTGTTTGCTAGCTTTTGTTTACAGCTGGAATAGCGCTCTCTTTTACGAGTCATAAACCGAACAGATGTCCCCTTTGGAGTTTAAAACCCTAATAAACTACCTTTATTCGAGGCCGGCGTTAAAAGCTAATTTCACTTCGACCCAATTTGAAACCCGAGGTTAAATCGAGCATTCACGGTATCTAAGGATGGACGCTTATTCACGAAAATACGGTTGTTGTGCTCGTACTCTTTGTTCACAGTAAAACCGAAGGTAAGCGTAAGCGGGTGCCGTGTTAGAATTCTCGTAAATTCCGTTATATCGATAATATTTCCGAAACCGGCTTCAGCCTACGCGTAGGTTAGTCCTGCCATTCCTTAAGAAACGGATATTGAGCCTGGTGGCTTCTAGTTATATTTTCATTTCAAGATGAAAAAGAAATTACGTCAAAGCGACGTCGTGTGCCGGCAACAAACTAAATAGACATTAATTTTTTTAGGAATATTTTTTGTCATCATATTTGTTTACATTTACGATAGACTTTATCGATTCAAGACAGGGAATAGTTCATCCCTTACACAACAATGTGCCAAAAGTAATCAACGGTCAGAGAAAGGGATCTCTTTTGGACCAAATATTTAGGTTGACTATTGAAGTGTTTTAATCGAAAAGCCGTAACAAATCCAAAAAAAAAAAAAATAATAATAATAATAACAATAAAAAAAGCTTTAAAAACAAAAACGAAGACGTAGAATCTTTCTTTTTTTTAAATGCTTTCAATTTTAGACAGGGAATAGTTCATCCCGTTTACATCAATGTGTCAAAAGTAATCAACGGTCAGAGAAAGGGATCTCTTTTGGACCAAATATTTAGGTTGACTATTGAAGTGTTTTACACGAAATACCATTGCAAAACTGTAAAAAAAAAAATGAAAATAAAATGAAAAAATGAAAAGGAAAAGGTTTCACATACTTTATTAATATTATTTTTCAAAACAGGGAATCGTTCATCCCATTCACATCAATGTCAAAAGTAGTCGACGGTCAGAGAAAGGGATCTCTTTTGGACCAAATATTTAGACTGACTATTGAAGTGTTCTACACGAAATACCATTGCAAAACTGAAAATAAAACTTCAGCAAAACTAAAACAAAAAATAAATCAAGAAATTAAAAGTTTCACGGGCATTATCAATTCGAAACAGGGATTTGTTTATCCCCTTTACATCAATGAGTCAAAAGTAATCAACGGTCAGAGAAAGGGATCTCTTTTGGACCAAATATTTAGGTTGACTATTGAAGTGTTTTAAA
>JAULBZ010001272.1:0-23152 GCA_032360805.1 Neoturris breviconis | reverse complement strand
TGACTCCATAAGAATGAATATTAGTGGAGATATAATTGATTAAAGTCGCAGGAAATTATGTATTTTCTATGCTCACTACGTGGCAGCCATCTTGTTTGACAAACATTTTCTGTTTTCAGAGAAAAGAATTGCTTGTTTTGCCGCTTCTTGACATTTTTAGACTCTAAAATTTTCTGAGTATGTTCAGTGTGTGTCACTTATCCATTTGATATAAAAATTGAAAATTTGACCAAAAAAGGTGATTGTGTACCTTTAATCTGAATTCGAACATCGATTTCGAACACATTTCATTTAATAAAATTTGCTTTTGTGCAAAAAAACGTGCAGTTGGCATTCATTTTGATGCCCCCTCGATGAGAGTGGCTGGGAAGGTTTTGAACGGTTCTTTTTTAGGCTCACTAAATATGTCCATTTTGGTTGCAAAAAAGTTCTTTCCCTCGTGGCATGCTTTGTTCTCCGAATAAGGGGGCGGGGGCACTGATTAAAGGGGGCGCTTAATAACATTTTCCATAAAAATAGGGCGCTTATTAAAAGATTTACGGTATATGATTTTGGTAGAACCATGGAGAACATATGCGATTTATTTTGCCCTTGAGCTCAAATTTCTTACAAAATGTTAAAAATCTATCTATTTTAGCAGGATAAAAATTTCGAAATTCACAAATTGCGGTTATCACCAACCAACGAAGGGTTAAAAATTCTTCCGAATTATTAAGCGATGGGGTTGGAATAATCGAGAAAGGGAGGGACTGGCAAATTTCTACAGCTACTAAATAAACATGGTAACAATGCTACCCTAGTATCGTTACCTCCAGGATTTGTGCAACAGGCAATTGTTCTAACTTCACGCTATTTTTAACTTGAGTTGATTGTTTTATGCTATTGTTGATTTTCTAAAAGTTGATAAGCAGGGATTGGGGTGAGGGGTTAGAAAATTTCCAAAAGTTAATAACCAGGGGAGTGCCGACGCAAATTCAGAGGCCTGCAGGAACGGAAGAACATACTACGAAATACTCATTCCTTTTTTTCTTTCCTACATCTAACACACCCTCAAGATACATACTGATAAAACAGCACCAAATCAACTGTGTGAAAAAGAATACCGAATATGGTACCGTATATACCCCTATATGGACTGTATATTGCCATATAAGGTAATACACAGCCCATAAATGGGAATGTATGGTCCCTTAAGGTTGATTTCCATTATGCTAAAAATTCCGCGCGTAAGACAAAGGAAGACATTCCGTTGGTAGAAATTGACGTGTGATGTCAATTTCTACCAATAGAATGTCTTCTTTTGGCTTACTCGCGGAATTTTCCGCTTAATGGAAATCAACCTTAATTCGATTGTCTTCCATGCTATGATCAACCAGCAACCTTAATCCTAGGGCTTCTTGCCTTTTCGAGATACGGAAGAGCGGCGAAAAGACCAAGAAGCCTTGGAAACGAGGTTGATCAACCAGATCAAAAGATGTTTCGATGTTAATTAACCAGGATGTAACCAATGGGTAACTTTATAAAAAATAGTTTTAAATGCATAATAAACAAAGAAGGTACATTGTGTAGTGATTACTGCCGTCATGCTCATCCGGGTGGGCACACGACGTCGGTTTAATGTCGAAACAACTTTAATTAAAGCGACGTAGCAAAGTCCCAATTGGCACGACGTCGGATCAACTCCGAAATAACGTCAAAACGACGCCGTTCTGACGTTGTTTCGACGTTGACCACTGTTGTGTATGAGCAGGGGTGTCCCTGTTGGAATAATTACGTACTCAAAGAAGGAGAGTTTTAGCAAAATCAGGAATATTTCTTCTTAGCGTTCAACCTCAGACAAACTTGTTTCCCGCAGAAAACTTTTTGAAGTTGGAAACGGCTTTTTACTCAAAGAACTAAATATTTTTACAGATCAAAAATTTTATCTGTGGTCTAGCAAGGTTCATCTAGCAGGGTTCATCAAGTTACTTAGTGAGCAAAAGCTTGTTAAAAGTCAACAAATAAAGTCGTTAAAAAACAACGTATTGAAGACGTTGTTCTAGCACGTTGTTCTAGCATCAACAAGTTTTTGATAACTGGTTATGGTAATATCCATGGCAACGAATATTTTTTTCTGTACGGCAAACAGTATGAGTAATATTCACGCAATGTGAACCTTAAGATTGATTTATACAAGGCGAAAAATTCATGGTGTGACGT
Source organism: Neoturris breviconis (assembly GCA_032360805.1). NCBI lineage: Eukaryota > Metazoa > Cnidaria > Hydrozoa > Anthoathecata > Pandeidae > Neoturris > Neoturris breviconis. Next base: position 20,953 of record JAULBZ010001272.1, on the reverse strand, counting down.
CAATTTCTACCAATACACATGGTGTGCCGTCAATTTCTACCAATACGCATGATGCATGATGTGATGTCAATTTCTACCAATGGAATGTCTTCTTTGACTTTCGCAGCAATGTTTTCGCCTCATGGAAATTAACCTTTATACCCTGACACCACGTGACGTTTGTTCAACGTAAAAATAAATTGTTTTGACGTTCTGTTCTGTGAACGTCAAAACATTGTCTTTTTTATGTTGAAAAAACGGCACGCTCCAACGTGTTAACCTAGTACGTATCATTATATAAATAAAGGATAGCGTTCTCTCCTTTTAAGGGGTTTATAACCCCAGCAAAAAAAGAAGTCAATGCATTTGTTGTGCAAAATAATAAATTAAAAGAATTTGTATTCTAAAAAAGTATAAACATAAAAATAGATTGAGGAGTAAAAAATTAAACTTTATGAAGGAGGGTGTCAACGAACTTAAAAATTGATTGGTTACTTCGATACGAAGAAACCAATAAATTGCAAGCTCATTGATTCAGTACCCTTCTTTGTAGATACTATTTTTTTCTTATTTCGACCTCTGGCACCTCATACGCAAGAGCAGTGGTCAAAATAAGAGCGAATAATAACTGTGATGGAGAGATTTTTGAGCATTACTTCAGACTACAAAGCCTGAAGTTATGCTCCAAAAATCTCTATTCCACAGTGTGATTATTTACACTTATTTCCACTACAGCGAGAGGGTAACTCTTGAACGTCTGTACTCGAGACAGTACGTATAGTAAAATATACATTATTATGGCTATTGCTCCAGAAGCTTCTCCTACGAAGGATCAATCGTGTAAAACGTACATCCTTGTTATGCGTACACGTATAATTCTATACTCGTTGTTTGGGAGCAAACTTCGCCATAACATTCCTTGATTGTATTCTATGATGACTATATATATCGTCAAAAAACACGTCGCGTTGCTCCAATATCTCCGCCATTTTATTAATGTGATGCTGTTCTTTTCACATGGGAGAACCCATGGCAGAATTCAAGATGGCTCCATCATGACGTCATATCTAGACACGATTTACTTAAAGCTATGTTCTTGCAGGCTAGCAGCTTTACTGAGATCAGGTAGAGATTTTGTAAAGCCATCCTTCCCAAGTAAGAAGTACGTATTAATGGTACCTTTCCCTTTCATAGCAACGGGACCACGATCTTCTAGTTTATAACCTCCTAGTATATCGAGGAAAGTCTTACACTCAGGACTGACATGTGTACGTAACGCTAACCCACTGGATTCCATACGTGATGCGTAATTCACTGTGTCACCAAATAAGCAGTAACGCGGCATTTTCAGACCAACAACACCAGCAACGCATGATCCTAAAGTAAAATAGAGAATTTAATACGCATGCGTAGTAGTACTGCAGATTCATCCGACACATTTCGATAGCATCTGACCATGGTTTATGGAAGCTTTTAGTGGAATGGAAGCTTTTAGTAATATGATGTTATTATATGAATTACTAATTTGCTTTGTTGAATTTGCACTATACTAAAATATCGATGATTTATGTGGACATGTAATGGAAGGAGCTTCATGTATATAAGAAACTTCTAGATGAATGAATGGATGAACGCTGTACTGTATTTCTTTATTCGAATTGCTCTAACAATCTTTAGTAGCATTACAATGGTCTATTCACAAAAGAAAATAAACGATAATTTTTGCAAGTACGTTCACATAACATCCTTGTTCACACTTACCCGAATGAATACCAATTCTTAATTGTAAGTGCCTATCAGGTATGTGCCTAATTCTAAAAGTTTTGATATGATGTAATAAATCTAGCGACATGGTAGCTATTTCTCCTGCATGTCGTATACCGTTTCTCTGTGGGAGACCACTGACAACCATATATGCGTCACCAATAGTCTCTACCTATGAATAGAATAAGAAATAACAATGAAAATATGACCAGCGTTCGAAATAAGATTAAATAATCACCGTGTAGGAGTGATTTGTGAGCAAAGCTTCAGGTTTCATAATATGGGGACACAGGAGTTATTTTTAAACATAGCTCCAGGCTACACAGCCTGAAGCAATAATCAAAAATCACTTCTCCACAGTGATTATTTGCTCTTATTTCAATGCAACGTAAAAAAGACGTTGTTTTGACGATAGGAAGATGTGCCTATATACCAATTTAATCATCCATAGCTATTCCTTTATAGCATGGATAAGATACGACCACATGATAAGACTCTTGCGACATTATAAAATTATTTATCAACACAAAGAGTGATGTTACGTTGCCACTTCAGGTAAGATTCCTCTGTCCTATATCTAGGGGTAATAGTCTAAAGAATTTGAATTTCTGCAGAGTGAAACGTAAACTATAGCCTGACGAAGGATATAAAGTGAATTTACACCTTAAAGTGTAGCCTGTATAGGCTACTTCATCTAATGGTAATTATTTACCTTGTAAACATCATAATTATCAATGCAGTTATCAAAACAAGTATAAAGATCGTTCAGTAAGTCAACAACCTGGAATACAAATAGAAAGAAAATCAGAAAGGATCTATCATTTGACCATCTAATCAACGTCGAATAGACGTCGATCTAACGTCTAGATGTTGAAATAATGAGGTTTGTTACACGTTGAGGTCGCGATTAAGAGTAGCTGTTCATATCTACTAGTAGGCTTCTCTGCAGTACCGAATAGGTTGGGGATATGAATGAGCGGGGGAGGGGGGAGGAGGGACTCTGCAGTATCAAATCAGTTTGGGGTATCAATATGCGGTGATGGGGTGGAAATTCTTCCAAATTTATTAAGTCGACTTGGAACAAGTGGGCGTTGGCAAATCTTTCTGTAGTTACTAAATAAACATTGTTTTTTTGTTTGTTTTTATCACCTTTCTCAAGGCCAACTAAAGAGACGCCTTTTTTTTTGTCCTCTCCAAATATTATTCATTCACCTGATTAACTTATAACCCCTCACAACCAGCTCTGAGGCTTTGTCAGGCCATTATTACAGGGCTAACGAGATGGCGGAAGTACTTCTAATGACGTGGCTGAATTTGTGTCCAGAGGTGGGATTGAATTGGTACCTCTGGCTTACAAGTCGACAACGCTACCAGTGTGCCACTAATGCCTAAATGTTATTGTTGATTTCCAAAGTTAAGGTAGCTTCACACTTACGACGTAGACACAGGCGCAAGTGTTGTACGCATGCGCAGTAAGTTATTTTTCAAGCAGGTATTAGCGACGCAAGTAAACGCAAGAAAGAAATTATATTCTTGTGTAGTTTTATGTCTGCTTGCGTTTTGAAATAGAAACACTTATTTGTACAGGTGGGTTAGAGGGGTAAATTTCCAAAATTTAATGAGCGTGCCCCTCTCAAAATAAGAGTAAATAATCACTATGAAGGAGGCATATTTAAACATAGCTTTGTAGCTTGAAACAATGCTCAAAAATCACTCCTCCACAGTGAATAATTCCTCTTATAATTCCATTATATACCTGCACAAATAAAATAGCCTCGTTTTACCAGCGTCAACAAAACGAGTCTTACTTACCTGCATAGGAGTACTTGCTCCAGCCAAAGAAGTAAAACCAACAATGTCAGAAAAGAATATCGTCACTGATTCAAAACTTTCTGCAGAAATACGATGTCCGTTTTTTAACTGCTCAGCAATAGACTGTGGTAACATCTTGTATAAAAGTTCATCAGTTTTCGCTTTTTCAGCATGTAACTGTCCTGTACGTTCTTCAACTAACTCTTCTAAATTATTCGTATATGTTTCCATCATGGCAATCATATTATCCATAAGGTTACCTTGACGACCACCATACAAACGCTTTAAACGAACCTTAATTTGTTCAAACGTTGGACGTTGATGAGGTGAATCTTGCCAGCATGATTTCATTAGACTTAAATAACGCTGATCACATTCGTGTTCTGAAACTTTTGGACGGAATGAAAGTTCAAGACGACTTCGAACTTTACTGACAACATCTAAAATAGCGCAAATAAAGATATGAGAGACAAGCTTGAATATAACTATAGGACATCACATATGTGGAGGAATGCTATTGAGCAGTTTCCGCTTCAAAGCCGAAAATTATAATCAAAAACACTCCTCCTCCACACGTGATTTCCGATATACTAGCTTGAAGAGTTGTGTACATAGATTGGATACGTTAATAAAACTTTGCTTAGCCTCACCTCTACATTCGCTCTGTAGACGGAAATAGGAATTTCTTTTGGCCTAAAGGCATTATTTCCATTTCCGATTTTCACTAAAGAAATGCGCAAAATTTCCAAACGGAACAAAAGAAAAGTAGAAGATTTTCAACTTTTAAAATTTTTCTGTCTGGAAAAGTAATTTAATTGGTTCATTTTTATTTCCAACGAAAAATTGAATGGTCATCAATTCATTCATCGATTCTTGAGTGGAAATGTTTGTTTTTGTTGTTTGAGCTATAAGTAATACAAACATGTGATATTACCTTTTGGTTCCATTTCATATTCAGCATATGGATCATCTCTGGAGATAATTTCAGATAGCATGATACCATAGGAGTAAGCATCACCTTCTTTACTTTTACCAATTGAACCTGCATTTCCAAGTAGTTCTGGTGCTTGCCATAACAATTCTAGTTAGAAACATCATAGAATAAGGTACAAGTATATTTCAAAAGAAGTCCATACAACAATCTTGAATATTACTGCCAGACATTACATATGGATGAGTATTTTTTGAATACATGTGTAAAGCTGAAAATTATACTTAAAAACACTCCTCCGCAGGTGATGTGTAACATTTATTTTCAGGCACCATCAGATATGTTTATAAGCATAAATTAGTAGATTCTTACTTCTGTATCTTTGATATTCTGTTTCATCTTCGTTGTTATTACAATGGGTTTGTTTAAATTTATCCATGCCATAATCAGCTATTTTACATACCTGTAAATACCGTAAATAAATAAACAAAATTACTTGAGAAATTGACTGCTCAAGAAGGGTAGAAATTAATGCACGAATAAATCTTTGCCGAATATAAATTTTATGGAATTTATTTTTACAAGTTTGGCCCTAAATTGCAAAAATACTTCCACACTAACCACTAATAGAGGGTGAATCAAAAGAAAACAGGACAAAAATAAAGCTGATAAAAAATGTCACATTTTCCCCTTCAGCTCTATATGAAAGATCTTCACCTTTTAAAACGGTTAAGTGGGAAAGATTTATTCAACAAATAAAATATTTCTGCAATGACTTCTAAGCTATCATAAAAAACATTTATTACATTATATCATATTCATAACAACCATCAACATGTCAAAAATAAGCAACACCCTTTAAGAGTTGATTAGGCCTTACAGAATCAACTTTTTGGCCGATTTTAAGAAATTGAATTTGACCAAATTCGACAAAAATTATACTAGATATCATTTTACCCAGCCTGAAATACCAAAGTCAGCAAAATAAAGTTAGAACAACGTTCATTGATTAGATTATCCAAGCCTCAATATAATGGTCGGACATCATCTGTGAAGGAGTGTTTTTGAGTACAGTTTTCAGTTTTGAAGCTAAAAACTGCACTAAAAACACTCCTTCACAGGCGATGAGTTATATTGAGGCTTGTTATCTCGTGCTGGCAGAGCCAAATATAATTGAGATTTTGTATAACCATTTGAATTATGAGTACGCACCCATCGATTATCAATGACACAGTTATTTGAATGTAACCGTCCATGTATGATACCATTACGATGTAATTCCAACATACCAGCTCCAATATCAGAAGCAAATGACATTTTAAACATCCAGTCTAACTTAATATCACTATTTTGCAACACATCTTGTAGACTACCTTTTGAACAATATTGTGTTAAAATACAAACATTTGGTACTTGAATACAAACACCAACTACTTGACATAAATTTGTATTATGCAGCTCCCGAACCTATAAACAGTAATACAGTGTTTGAGATAAGAGCAAATAATCACTGTGGAGGAGTGTTTTTTGAGCATTGCTCCAGGCTACAAAGCCTCCACAGTAGTTTCACTGGTATATAACTACAAAAGACCATTTTCATGTGGTCAATAATCTTTAATAGATCAAAGGAGCCATCTCCAAAATTCGTTTCAAAAAGCAGATATTTTAGCAACTAAATTCGAGAAAGATTAATCTACAATGAAGAGTATTAAGTCAATGAGCTTGCATTTGATTGGTTTCATTGATTCAGCACAATTCCACTGGGAACGAATTTTAGAGATGAACTAAATTTGTGTGGCCTTTAAGTCAACGAGCATACAATGGATTGGTTTGAAGATAATATGAAAATAACACAGTGGTGGAGGAGGAGGAGGAGGAGAGATTTTTCAGAATATTTTCAGCCAATTTGGCGGAAAATATTCTGAAAAATCTCTCCTCCTGATCATCCATCCTAACAAAAAGTTTAAAAAAAAGGTTATAACACGGTTCAAAGACTCGTTGTTGATTTGATAGATTCACGTGAAACCACTTCATACAAAATAAAGTATTCCTACTATTTTGACTATTCTGAGTCCACTATTTTCATCATCCAAATATTTTTGGAACAGTCAAAATGAGACATACAATATGAAGCAAAGGTGACAAAGAGTTTATATTATGATAAATTACGCTTCTTGAATTACAGATTGCTTGAGCACGCAGCCATCTGTTTGTGTTTTTTAATTATTTATGGTTTCACTAATTATGTGCGTTTTTCTAAGCCATTGTAATGCAATATCATTATTTATTATGCGCTGCAAAAAAGTTGGAAGAGTCAGAAGTCTAAACAAAGGTGGAAAACACGACTGTCACGACTGTCAGTTGGGTAAGATTTACATTTTCTTTTTACTCTGATTATTCTGAGAAGAGTTATAAAATGTGAATCAAAATATTTTCAGAACAGTTGGTGCATAGTCAGTAGACAAGATTTTGTATGAATCAAACGCACTCATCTTACCTGTTTAAACTCAAGTAAAATGTCTCTTGATATATTTGCATTTGTTTTATTTAAACGTTTGATCATCACATGTTGTCCCTGTATACAAATAAATATATCAGTGATCGAAGTAAGAGTAAATAACCATTATGGAGGAGAGATATTTGAGCATAGATTCAGGCTTTGTAGCCAGAATGTCCAAAAATCCCTCCTCCACAGTGATTGTTTGTTATTTCGAACACTGTTACTGTGTTTTCCTTTTAATGCAACAGCAATATCTCAATGCTACAGTTTTTCAAATTTCGCTAAAAAAAGAAAGTTCACAAAATAGTTTTAATTCATTGAAATCTGAAATAACTTCAACACAGCATTGATATAACAATACTCTTAGATTTGTAAGAAAATGAGATAGAAAAAACAATCTGATACAGTAATGAGAAAAGGTGGACATTCCACCCAGTAACTATGTAACAATGAATAGACTTTCTTACCCGATAACTAACAATGAATTGACTTTTTTCCATCATACTCTCTGTGTCACTTTGAATTGAATACGACTCCGGAAACTATAAATAAGATGTAGATTATGATTATAAGTAGATTATGATTATGAATAGTGTACATAAAATAAAACAGGTTTTCATCTGTATTTATTACCTTTCACCTTCATAAACATAATGGATTCTGTATAAAGAAATACATACCTAAGTTTATTGAGACAACTACCTTGCAAAAAAATGATATGACAAGTTGAAGATTCCAGCTTCAAAATAGCTGTCAAACATCAGCTGTGGAGGAGTGCTTTTTGAATATAATTTCAGGAGGAGAAAATCTTTGCACTGAGAGAACACAGTTTTCACAAGAAAATGTCATTATGAAACATGTGAGAGACAGCCCGTTAGTTTCAAAAAATTGTCCTTATGATAATGATATCAAACAAACCTGATGGAAATATTTTATACACTCACCGAGTGGACACAAATTATATGTAAAATGTAAACAATTTTTAATTTGTTAATTTTTGCATTAAGTACTTACTATACCAGACCTAATATTGGTGTTGGAGATGGACAATGTCTCCTAACAATTGTAAGTTCATCTGGCATAAAAGGGCTGACTGTGGATATGTCTGTCTGGCATAAAGCTTTTGGGAAATATAAGGCAAGTCTTATATTCTAAATGGCTTTTCTGGAGTTATTCAAAAATTGTGCGATCAGAAAACATTGTGCAACATTCAAAAGAATTTATACTACAGTCTGCTATACCAAATAAAATAATTAATTAGTCAGTCAATAATGTCAGTTACAAATAACATGTGAGTGTTGTCAAGTGATAAGTGATTAACATTTGTACAGTAGCATATCCTAGCAAGCAAATACCTATTCAAAGTCCGCAGTAAAGACACTAAAACAATGTTGCAAATGTTGCAAATGTTGTTCTAGCATCTTTGCTGCAAACTTTGAACAATATTTACCTACTATGATACAAGTAAACACATTCTGTAAGTAAATAACACATAACATAACATGGAACAAAGTTTCAGTAAGTGTAACAGTGCAATAATCACACTCCAGGATCATGCTTAAAGTTACTGTTTGTTTGGCTATAACTTATGTAAGTGTGATCACATGTGCAAGCCTAAATATAACTGTCAGATATTCCCTGTGATGGAGCAAGTTTTGGTATAGATTTCAGTTTCAAAGCTGAAAACTATACCAAAAAACACTTATTCACAGGTGGATATGCCAAATATAATATTTTGCTGAAAAAATTCACAAGATTTGCATGAGCTAATAATGGGTTATAGCAAACAAACAATATTTTAAGGAAGCTTCAAAAGCAGACACTTTTACACCATTATTTCAAAAAACAAACAAATTATTTTATCATCTAACTTCTCTGCCAACATGCAATGTCTAATCAAGTTTGAAAAGACATCCCAGATGGCAAAAACCTGTTCAAAGTCAACAGTAAAGATGCTATAACAACATCGAACGACAATGTTCTAGTGTCTTTACTTCAGACTTTAAACAAGTTTTTGTCCACTGAGATTGGCTTTAGATGTCCAAAAGATGTATTTTTGCATTAAGACATTGCATGTCTACTAGATTGTGTGATAAATAACAATTATACGTTATTTTTTACAGCAAACAATACCAGTGCAAATAATGTATTATTTTGCAAAGATAATCTAATGCCACCACATCAAAAGTATTATACTATTATTAAATACAAGTAAAACCAGGTCTTAAAGGCTGCAGTTGAAGCTTCCACTGTGTAGTATTAAAAAAAAAAGAAAATGTACAAAGAAAAATTTGTATAAGGGACCATCTCAAAATTTCGCTCCAAGACCAAATATTTTGGTAAGGTCAGATCAACTAAAATTGGTAAAATTCAACAAAAATGAATAAGCAGAGAAATGTGTTAGGTCAACGAACTTGCAATGAATTGGTTTCAAGATCGTTGACTCAGTACTCTACTGTAGATTATATTTTTGAGACGGTCCCTAAAAACATGTTGTGTGTGTGTGTGTGTACTTACAACAAATGGCGATTTGGTTAATGCTCGTGAAGGCGACTAAGAAAAAAATTAGTAATGGTAGATTTCACAAAGAAAAAAAAAATGGAAAAAATACAGTGGAAATTTGACCACAACAGACAACATCAAGACCTACCTTTACTGCATGCATTTACTTTAGATAATTACTATTAGAAATTAATCATGTTTGGTGCATTGTGTTTGGGCAAAGTGTCTGGTTCAAAATAATTGTAAATAGTAGCTTGAAGAACGTGTTAAAGATCTAGATATTCATTGGTTTTGTCGATTAAAAAACAAATCAACTTCAAGAACAAGGTGGATTTTCTTTGATACTATTTACAGTATTTCGGACCTTGAAGTGTCTGGTGATTTAATTTACACTGCTACACAAACGCAATTTCGAGCTTCAAATAAGCATATATAATAACAGTGGAGGAGAGTATTAAGTCATCAATAGTGAAAATAATTCACTTCTTTAACAGTCAAACCATTGGTTTTCAAGAAGTTTGACCAAATACCCTCCTACACAGATAATAAATACACATATTTTTTAATTCTGCAATTTAACTTTGCTCTTGCTTCTTTAACTTTCTTAGAAGTCACCCCATCTGGCAAAAACTTGTTCAAAGTCATCAAAATAACATTAGAACAAAGTTCAAAGAATGTTGTTCCAACGTTATTTTGCTGACTTTGAACAAGTTTTTGCCGGTTGGGATATTATGCAAATGATTTAAATGGCTCATAATGTTGATTTCCACAAGGTGGAAAATTTGTGGCGAAAGCCAAGAGAAGACATTCCATTGGTAAAAATAGACGTCACACATGGTGTGGTCTTCATTTGGCTTTCGCCGCAAATTTTTCACCTCGTGGAAATCAACATCGTTTGCATAAAAAGCAAGAGCAAAGTAAACACAAAATATGGATTCATGAGAAGTGAACCTTGTACAGTGCAGTTTTACTTTTCGGTTTATTCTTGAAACAGCTAAAACGCTAAAAATAACAACATATCAACTGAAAACACAATACGAATCATCTGTCAAAATAATTCCATTACAATGTCTGCAATGGATGCAGTTTTAAGTAGAATCGTGCCTACAGCTCACTTACATATCAATATTATTTGTTAATAATTATTTAAAGACAGATAAAAATTGATTAATTTTATGGAAAATTGCATGTATGTATATATGTATGTATATATGTATGCATGTATGTTATCTTAATCATAGAAAAGTGTTATTTGCCTAATGACCCTAAAATTAACAATTTGAACTACAATAACTATTATTATAAATATAACATTAATTACTAAGATTTGTTATTACTAAGTAAAAAACAATCAATCTATAAAAATGTGGCAATAAAGCACAGGGGTATTGTTCTTTACAATCTATATTCATTTTGGACATTTTTGTAATTACTTATCTTGAGACATACATTAATTACGATGATGCCATTAATTAAAAAATAAAAATTAAATTAAAATTAAATGTATTTATATTAATTAGATTAAAAAATGGTTAACGAAAGTAAAAACACAATAACAACTTTCGTTATTCGATTTTTATTTTCACATTGGTTATAATATTTCTTACAAATTTATATTAGCATTACTACTATAACTGGAAAAGTGTACTTATCAAAGATTTTACAAAAAGGTGCATGTAACTACATAGAATCACACTAAACATTCGATTCTGTGAATGACGATAAACCAGCGGTTGAAATAACTGCTGGCCATCACTGTGGAGGAGAGATTGTTTACAATATTATCAGCTAATTCAGCTGAAAATATTCTAAAAAATCTCCCTTCCACGGTGATTACTAGCAGTTATTTCAACCGCTGATACACTAGTGACATGACATATGTACAGTGACATGACATATATACATATAGTTTTCACCAAATAGTGTCATTTATAAAATTATGCAGTGCAATGTCTTGTAATGCTGTGGTCGTAGTTTTAAAGTGTATGTGTCAAAGTCATTGTCTATTGAAATTCTATTTGCCTTGACAAATTTAGTAAATTTTTTATATTGTCCACCATGGCATTGTCGACACTTTAAAATAGGGCTTTTATCAAGTCCGAAAAATAACAAAAATTAAAAATGACTTACAATAAGAAGACCGGTTATGACCGCAACTTTAGAACTAATAGATCCATTTGGTTTTCCATTTTGACCATAGCTATTGTGATTCAATAGATCATCATAATGGACAAAAAAACCTTCTCCAAGCAAATCTTTTTCAAATTTCTTTCGTCTAAATAAAAACAGTTACAACAATGTTTCATATTTATAAAAGTGATGACAAGCTTGAAAATACCTGTCACAAATCACCTGTGGAAAAGTGTTTTTCAGTATAGTTTTCAGCAACATAACTAAAAGCTGTACTCAAACACACTCCTCCACAGATGATGTTCAATTATTAACCCTCTCACGCATAAAGTGGTTGTGAAAAAAGCAGTAATTATTCATTCTTATTCTGAACACTATAAAAAACATGGATGCTCTTGATAGAGGAAATTATGCATATGAAGTTTTTATTGATCACCAGAAGTCTATTGGACCAGTTTTGGTACTATGTCAGTGGCGTTCTATCTGGTTTAGAATGATGAATGCAGGTTTTTCTTCTTTTTTTATAGTTCTTTGCATAGTAGTGACATTGATGCCTTGCAGAGGGCCACATATTTTTTTAAAAAAACTGTTGATCATGAAATTCACCTTAAAAAGCTTTTTTCATTATGGAATTTGTGGTACTTCACTCTTTATTTAGGTCCTATTTAACAGGACATCAGCAATTCAATCTGGAGTTCCTCAAATTTGCTGACATCATATTGCCAAATATTCTGTTCTTGTATAAACTATTTCATGATAAGATGCCTGTTTCGGTGCAAAATACATTTACAATTGACTTCAACCAAGGCACTTGTGCAAAATTGACTTGTTTAATCTGTTGGCTGCAAATTGGCCTCCAAAGAAGCTCCTCCACAGGGGAATGTCGTTGTAAAGTCGAAGGCGAACATGGTCAAAAATAAAGGGGTAAAAAGTGACATTTTCATCAGCCTTCACTTTACTACACATACAAGTTGAAAAATTGAGGTTACTAGACCGATTTTATTTCCAGAGTGACCCGTAAAGATCTTTCATCAAAATTGAGAAAGAACAGTGTTTTGAGGTTACCTCAGATTGATAATATACTGAAAAGTTTAATGTTGTATTTTTGAGGTTCCAAAAATGAGGTTACCTTAGATAACAAAGAATAACTCAATTAAGAGTTTTCCAAATGACATAAAATTTGGTGGATATGTTACTAACTGGTTTGTCTTCTAATATATGTTGTGTTTTTGAGGTTACTTTGAACTATTGTTGGAAAAATGAGGTTTCTTTAAAGACAATGCTGGTATTCTCTATGCATAGCTAAAAACATGTTTTTTTCTGTAATAAATTGCTAATAGTATTTAGTTATGCTAATGCATATAAAACATTTGGGCTATTTTTATAATTGTTGTGTTTTTGAGGTTACCATGCTAGTGGGTCATTCGATATTAATAATGAAGTACCCAAGGAGTAATTTCAATGATTTAGACCCAATGTTGTTCATAGATTGCAACCTGTTTTGTAATATATTACATTAGTAAATTTGTTTTCTAGTATGTTGTGCTTTTGAGGTTATATATTTTAATTATTGTTGCAAAAATGAGGTTTCTATAAGACTATGCTCTCAATGTATATATAGCTAAAAAATATTTGGAAATGTTGTTCCGAATTGTGTTCTATTTCTTTTCTTGGTTTATTTTAAGAATTATTTATCAGATTTTGGAACCTCAATATTACCACGTTATGATCAGTCACAAAGAAGTGACCAGGTCATATGAAGATGAATTTTTCATTATGTATTTTTAAATATATTTGATATTTTTAAAGGTATTGTTGCAGGTAAACTTTTCGTCTTCAGATTCTTCTGATTCTACAAAGTATAAAGTAACCTCATCTTGACCACAAATATTTAATGCTATATTCAGTATATATACTGTATTTCATTGATCTACATAGTGTTACTGAAAATGTATTTATTCATGCTGATTTTATGTTACTTCTTTCTTGATTTTGGAAAAAATAAGTTCGGTAACCTCAAAAATACAACATTTTTTATTTATTTTTCACTGAAAAATATAGCCTATTAGTTTACATATTAAAATAATGTAAAGATACCATTGCTTTCTAGCATTATACCTAGCTCTTGCCATGTATCAACTAAAAATAATCATCAAAAGTAACCTCAAAATTTTAACGTAAATATTAAATATTTTGCGCACCTTTTCACGTATGTTCAAGAATAGGGTTTATAGAATAAGCATACTGAATTTCAAAAATAAAAAGTAATGTTTGCTGCTTCCATGCCTATTTAAGTAATCCTCTATATTTTTACCTGTAACCTCAAAAATACAACATATTTTTGAAATCCAAATATTGAAATGGTTATAGAACAGATATCTGTATAACACACCCAAATTTACCGAGTACACATTGAGTATGTCAGAAAATATTCCGATTTTTTTAAAAAATGCAGTTTTTTGGCTTTTTTAAAATGTCACACTATTTTTGACTACGTTCAGGCGTAACCATGGTTTGCACCGACAGGAAATTTTTTGAATTCACAGGTCCTAGATCCTCGGAAATTGAACTTCCGAGCAGACTACTTATCGGGAAATCGGAACTGGCAATTACAGAAAACGGTAAAATATCAGGAAATCGGAACAACACAATAAAAATGAAAATCGGAGCATTATCGGGAAATCGGAACTACATACCAACCATTATTTAAGACTAATTAATTTCCGCGAAGCGGAAATGATGTATGTCCCCAAAATACCTGTTTTGTGTGTGATTTGGTGCTGGCCTAGTGGATACCAAGGTATCGCTTGTGTATGTGCATGTGGTTAGGGCTTGGTGTGATGTCCTGTTTGCTGTGTTCTGGGGTTGTTTGAAAATTAATTGATTGAGGTAAGTAAGGGGTGTTGGGTGCATGATTTTAGGTGGGGCAGGAGGTGGTTTTGCTGGAACAGGGTTTCTCTTGTTGTTTTGTGCTTGGACTAGTGTGAAAAAGTATTTGAGGACACTCTTCCATGGTGATAATTTGCTTTTTGCTTGTTTTGTGTTATGACTTGTGTAAATAATTATTTGGGGAAACCTTCGTTTCAGACGTAGTTTGTATGTAGCGATTCGGAGAGATGAGTCGTCTAGGCTCAAGTTTTAGTCACTTGTAGGTGTTCTATCCCACCTGGTTGCAATTGCTGGCCACCAAGTTGAATTGAAATAATTTTGAGTTTTGAAATTTATCACCGTGCGTTGGAGAATAATTCTGTTTGGATTAAAAGTTTGATTTACATCGTTTAAAAAAGGTTTGATGAAAATTATGGTCTCCCGGTTCATAAATGTGTTTGTTACTGCCCGGCCACTCAATCGCTGAGCTTATCGGACTTTATTGGGATTTTTAGAAGACTTGTGTTCTGTCCTAACTTATAGACGCAGTTGATGTGTAGCTAGCGATTTGTGGAGCTAAATCGTTTCAGCTTAAGTTTTGGTACTTGTGGGTACTCTGCCTGACCTGGTTGCGAATGTTAGCTACCTGTTTGGATTCAAGTTTTTTCTTTGGTTAGGGGCTAGCTGCCTGTGCTAGGGTGTTGGAGAATCTGCTATGCCCTGCCCTGCCTGGGCTGGCAGTTTTGTGTGGTGTGAGCTGATTGAATACTTAATTTCTGTAAATACTTTTGATATACGTCATGCATGAAAGGTAAGTCATTACTTTTCATAGCAAGGCGCACACGTTCAAACATGTTTACAATGGCCTTGCCTGGACGAAAAGGTCTTGCAAGATGAGTGTCCTAGCTAGTCCGCATTAGCTTTTCTAGTATTATACCGGTATCGATTCTCGATGTTTACAAAATTTTATTTTGACTCCTTAGACATTGGAAATTTTCAGCACCAGAAAAAGGGGGAATTGTCGTCGGAATGCTCTTAAACAATAAGAATAGCTAATTTATGTCGTCTAGCCAATAAAATCAATGCAAAAATAAGGAAATTCCAGTCACTTTTTGATGTACTTTGATAGGTTGTCATATAGTCTCGTAATATTAGACTTTTGCTCTTCAATTCTAGGCTAAATCCAGGAACCGGGAAATTGGAAGAAACGGCTTTGACGTACACCGTATCCGCCCCTGAACTATTAGTAAAGATATAAGTGATAAAGTTTTCTATTTTTTAGGCTAACAGTGTGGCAGTCATATTGTTTGGCCAAACTTATCGCTTTTCTGCATGATTACATGAAGTTGTAGCTTGTTTTTGATAAAATAATTGCTTATTTGACTCACTTCCTGTTATTTATTATTGCTGAAATTTTCAGGATGTGATCCGCAATTGCCAGTGAACTTGATATAGATTATAGAATTTTGACAAAATAGGGTGATTATGTGAGGTATCTAATGCATCTAGTGTTCGAAACGAGAGTAAATAATCAGTGTGGAGGAGGGATTTTTGAGTATTTCCTCAAGCTAGAAAGTCTAGAGCAATGCTCAAAAATCCTTCTTCCACAATAGTTATTAGTTTATTAGTTATTATTTCGAACACTGAACTATAACATTGTCTTTTCTATTTAGTTAAAATTCATATAGTCTATTACGTAAATCAAAATGTTAAACCTAATAACATATACAGTCTGTGGCATTTTCTATTTGTCAATTTGTAATCTGGTATACTCAGACCTTATTATGATGGAAACTTCTGTTTATAATTCAAAAGTAAATAACATTGAAATAACTGGTTCTTACGAAAATGTTACAAGTTGTAATCTCACAATTGATATTCTTATTCAATTTGTTAATTCAAAACATAATAGTCAACTTCAGAAAAACTTCTTTAATTTTGTTTTATCGCTATTGTCAAGAACTACTTGTAAAATCAATTTATATATCACTTGCGATGCTGATGGAAAGAAATTATCAGGAAAAATATTTGAATCACTTGAGCAAGAATTTGATTGGCTAATATTGCCAAAAATAATTTATTTAGATGTTCATGATTTGTCAAAAAACCTGACTTATGTGATCAACCCAATGCAGGTATGTTCTTAATGTTGAGATGTATTAGAGATTTACTACTACAGTGGTTAGACAGAAATGTACATTACAACAAAGACTTGTATACCTTGACTTACAAATCATTGAATCATGACCCTTCATCCAGCTCCTCAACATAATCAATTGTACATGGTGTTTTTGCCCCTATATAGTAGATGCCATTCTTACCAACCTTAATTTGTTATGGATTTTAACAGTAATAATATTGTAGGTATGTCGCTCTTCTATTTGCGCTACCCAACGTATCAGCTGTTGACCACAGAACAAAGTACTTTTGAGTCTATAATAGCCAAGATGATATAGTATTTTTGTGCAAAAAATGGTACAATTTCTATGTCTTGGGATCTGACGACTCCACAAACAGGTCAATCAACACATTTTCATTTTCATTTGGCGATATCTTTTGTTGTATTAATGATATGGTATTGAAATTTTTGTGACTTTTCCTAATTTACATTAAGGATTAAAATCATGAAATTTTTATTTGGATATTATGTTATTTTTCCAGGGTAACTTAATTCTGAATAGGGGTTAACTTTTTTGAAAATACAAAATTTTGTTAAAAAAGTCCCTGTTGTTGCTAGGCTATATTTTTAACAGGTAAGTACTATCTATAGAAAGAAATGAAATATATGAAATTTTTGAAAATTACAGACCAGATTTCACATTTTACAGACCAGTTAGTACATTTTACAGACCGCAAATCTACTGATGCTGTCATGACATCATAACAGCTACCAGTGACATCGATGAGTCATTTTTTTATGCAAAAGTGTTTGCATTAAGTTGTTCTGTAAGTGCACCAAGTTTCATGTCATAAGCATTAGTGGTTCATAAATAATAGCCCATCGCCATTTTACACCACTCTACAGACCGAAAATCTAAATTTATTGATAGCGTCATAGCGGGTACTATTGACGTCACCACATCAATTTTTTGTGTCAAAGTGTTTGTATTGTATTGTTCTATAAGTGTATCAAGTTTCATGTCACAAGCATTAAAAGGTCACGGGCATATACAGGCCAAAAAAGTCCAGGTTAAGGGTTAAATCATTTTTATTAACTACTGACTATAAAAGTTTTTTTTCTCAAATTTATTGGCAATTTTATATACGTACCCTCTCCATGGGAGGGACACTTATTAAAGGAAGGTGCTTATTTAATTTTTGAGATTTTAGAGGGGGTGCTTAAAGGAGATTGGACACCTATATTTTACCATAATTTGTTTAGGTTAATTCTTTTCGAAATCATGCTGAATCTGTCCTAAAACAACATCCTCTTCACAATGAAAATCATTTTATTTGTTAAAAAGATATGAATAATAATAATATATTTTTTTAATTAACGAAGAAAATAATTTGTTTCGTTTTTTCCGAAGAAAATATCAGATTTTTGAGCATAGCTTCATTCTACAAAGTCTGCTAACAAACCCATTTCTAAAAGTTATTGCGCCTATTTAACACTGTACTGTACAATGGTGTTTGTTCTACAGCCAGCAGGATTGGAGTGCAGCGTGAGTTTAAACCGCATTAGCTTGTAGCTATGCTTAATAATTACTTGTCTGCAGTGATTATTTTCTCTTATTTTTGTTGCTATAAAATCAGCCAACAAGATATTCAAATAATTTCCATTAGCAGAATATTGCACATGGAATCCAAAAGAAGACATTCTATTAGTAGAATTTGTCATGTGATGTCAATTACTACCATTGGAATATCCTCTTTTGAATTCCACACAGAATTCTTTGCTAATGCGAATCCACCTTAAGGGGCTTTTTGCTTGTTGACTGTGATAATATGACTAACCACTTTTTTTAGGAGTTATTTAGTTCGAATGTAAACTCATACTATCAACTATCACTGTTTTTCATTCCTGTTGCTCTCCATCGTGTTCTTCCACATAATCTATCCAAGCTGATAATGTTTGACATTGATTTGCAGCTAGGCTCAGATGTAAAAGACTTGTTTGTTCAGTTTGAATCAATGAGTGGACCACAGATTATGGGCCTTGCAAGAGAACAGCAACCTGTATATTTTCATGTTACATGGGAATACAGAGAGAAAAATAAACACACAAAAGTTGGTGCTCCTCCCCCTGATGGTCTTACTGGATTTAATAGTGGAACAAAGATAATGAATTTAGATGCAATGAGGCAAAGTGTTCTCTATAATAGTTACTTAGATAAACCTGACAAACTTGTACAACTGGCTAATAAGTACAATTTTAGGGGTCACTTGGGTGATCAAGACTTCTTTTCATTATTAAGTTTTGAGCATATGGAATTATTCCATATATTACCCTGTCAATGGAATCGGCAACTGTGTGAATGGTGGAGAGAGAGTTACAAAGATGTGTTTGATTCTTATTTTCATTGTGATCCGCCATATTTTGTTTTGCATGGTAATTGTGGAACACCAATCCCTTCTTAATAAACCGTATTCTTCTGAATTAGCACACTCCTTTCTATTCCTATAAGCACACCCTTCGAACAAGTGCACCCTGAAAGTACTATGTTTTTATATAAGCGCACTACCCAAAACCAAAAAGACAAACAATTATTTCCAATCCCTTCTCAATATATACACCTGTTCTTCCAAATTAGCACACTCCTACCAATAAGCACACCTTTTAACAAGCACACCCTGAAAGTGCTATGTTTTTATATAAGTGTACCCTAAGCACAACAGCCAAAACCAGAGAATAGCAAGCAAAGCTCACTCTTTGAAAATGAGGACGACAATTTGGTATTTGTACTTATAGAGTGCAATACTTTTTTTAATATTAGGAACCATCTCTAAAATTTGTTACCAGAGGAAGAGTGCTGAAACAACGATCTTGCATTTGATTGGTTTCTCTGTACTGAAGAAACCAATCAATTACAAGCTCGTTGATTTAACACTTTTCATCTTAGATTAATTTTTCTCAAATTTATTAATTTTACCTTCATTAAAGCTGCTAAAATATTTGCTCTTCGAAACGAATTTTGAAGATGGTTTCTAAGTGCAGTCCGTCCAATAAAACCATAAAGATTTACGGTAGTAAGCATGAAAACAAAGATGTGTTTCGTACTTATTTCAATCATCCACCACAATACTTCTTATATATGTAAGATAATTGTGGAACACTGATTCATTCTTCATACGTATATTTGGAATTAGAAGGCAAAGTACAAGGAATTCTTTAATAAAATATTTGCTGCAGAAATAAGCTACAATATACAATAGTAGTTCTTCCATTGCATTCTTGAAGAACAATCCCTTTTTCATGTTGTACTGCACAACTGTAATCTACCAGTTTAATATTCTTTTTAAAAACCGTCTATTAATCTTTTGTTGTGATTTACTAAAAGATAAATATTAAACCTTTTAATAATTCCTTGAAACAATTGCTTTTAATTTGTTAGAATGTTTTACTGTTTATTTGCTTATCATGTAGATTTACTTAATCGTATAACATCAAGTTATACCAATGGAGTACGTCTTATTTTGGTTTTTATACAGAATTTTCCTCCTAATGAAAATCACTGTTAACACTGCTTCGGATGTTTTTAATTAATATATGTAGATCTTAATGTGTTGAATTACAGGATTATTTTTAGCCCACCAAAAAAAGTTTGGATGGGCTATGGCTATCACTTTTTGGCGGTGGTTTAATGAAAATTGCGAATCAACATTTCTTAGGCATCGTAAAAAATAAATCTATGTCAACCAAAGAATGCATTAACTTCTTCATTCAGGCACAAACTTAGCCAGGAGACTCCAAATTTTTTCAAATGAAAAGTTTTTATAAACTAATACTATAACATAGTATTCTCTATTTTAATTTGGTGTGTAATAATGATACAGTGTGTATGTAATTTATATCCACTGTGGATGAGTGATTTTTGAGCATTGCTTCAGGCTATTATATGAAATTTCACTACTCTCCACAGCGATTTAATATAATTTTACCTTGATGATATTTTTTATAAAAATAATTTTTAAAATTTCAAGAATTAAAGTCTCCATTTTGTCTTTTTCAATTTTGAAATAAATATATAATGTATAATATATAACATTAGAATGCACTTAGGGACTATAAAATGATGAGAACCACCTTTTATTAGATGTTATGTATAGTTAAATGTCACAAGTTCACTGCAATAGAAACCATGTTTTTATTAAACTGTAATTGTGTTTTTTAATGTACTTATAATATTTTATAGTCCAACATCACAACAAATATATTAAAAGTTAAGGTATACTTTATTGTACATGGTATACATGGTGTATAATGCTATGATGTGTAGTGATGTATGATGTATAACGTATGTATG
>JAULBZ010001271.1:0-23160 GCA_032360805.1 Neoturris breviconis | reverse complement strand
CACAAAACAATTAAATAAAATAGTTCTGAATATAATAAATACCACGTTTTTAAATATTTATCTTTTGATGTTATAGCATCTAATTATAATACAAACATTCCCCGTCGTAAATTTAGGCCCAGTTTACATTACCCCATAAATAAGGTTCGGTTTACATGGGTTTCAAGTCTTAATAAACCGTTTCTAGAACCTGGCCTAGTGTATTTTATCGTCACCGTAATTTTCGATCCTAATAAAAATTAATGAAATAAAGATGGCGCGAGCAGCGTACCACGCGACTGGAAACTTTTTTGATCAATATTGCGTTGTTATTCATGTTTAACATACATATCATGAAAATAGCTATCTAAAAAAGAAAAATTTCATATTAGTGATTCGTGAATTCCTGTTTTTTTGTGATTTCCGAATCGTGGAATCGTGAAATCGGTTCGTGATTCACGAATCACGAACCGTTAATTCGAACCCTGTGCTAGCATTTTGAAATTTGATACCAGCATCCGTGGTAATTTTGGGCTAAAAGGGTCCGAATTGCAGTTTTAGTCCAATAGACCGAAAAGGTCTAATGTACAAGTGTGGGGTATCAGTGGTCAAAATAAGAGCTATGCTCAAAAATATTTTCTCCACAGTAGATATTTGCTTTATTTTGACTGCCCTTATTGCATTTAGGATCCAGATTATCCAGATGAACGATCAAGGCTACTAAATCATGATCATACAAAATCACCTATCAGACCAATAAAGTAAGGTTCTGTATTTAGTGCTTCAGATGCAACAAAGAAATTTTTTGATTCGTAAAATATAATTAGTATAGATAGATGTTTTTCATATTAGATGTACTTCAACATTCTTACTTTTTTATTTTGTTGAATACCATGATTCCTATATTAAACATCCTGGGTGTTTATTAATTTTTCAACGGAAAGAAATGGGGGGAGGTGTTTTGACTTACCGTTGTTTATGCTTCTTATGTGCTTACTAATACAATTCTCACAAAAGAACATATTTGTGGCAATTTGCGAAATTAATTTTCCAGTTCAATGCACCCTTTCGAATTACTGCTCAGTTTTGCTTAAAACTTGGTCACAATATTGCCCATGCTCTATTATTTTTGAAAATGTAATAAACATTTGCATACATCATTACTTCATGCAGGATGTGAGTATCCTAACACAGTACCAGTGAAAACCTGGCATGGTAAGCAAAAAGTGAAATGTAATTAGAACAATTAATTATTTTATTACATTTGCTAATTATATATGAATGATTTATAACCCTACAAGATCCGGGCTTTTAGGGGGTCTAATAACCCGGGTGAAGAGGGGGGAATAATAACTTTCAATAACCTCAATAACTTTTGAACATGCAGAATATGAATGATTACACATTAAAAAGACATTATAATGCCTTATAGACCAAAATAAAACTGCAAATAAAATTTAATTTAAATTTCCAGAAAATATCTGATTGCGAGGACCAAAAGTGATCCTAGTTTGGCCATCAGTTTTCTAATGCAATATCATGAGAAGCCACCAAATTAAGGCCAAATAACGTTAGCGGGTGAACATTTATACAGAATTGTTGAGGGTTTGGGGTAATTAGAGTTAGAATATTTTTAACATAAATCTTTTGCTGTTTATAGTGATGGCTCTGATTACTCGGTTGTTAATTCAATGACAAAGACAGATGAGCAGTCAATATTAAGTAGAATCTTACATAAAACAGCACAGTAAGTATGAGAATAATTATCCACACTACTAGTTACTCAGGAAGGAATCCCCACAGAAAATTCCAATCTGGTTCTCTATAGGTAGCACACTTGCCAGTTGCAAGGACAAACCTCAAAATAACCGAAATAATTGCCAGAAATCACCTGTGGAGGGTTATATGTGATTATATCAATCATATGTGACAGTTATTTTGTGGTTTGAAGAAATCAATTGTTGACATAGCAGTTCTCTTTTAAGATTATTCCCAATGGGCAAAAACCAGTTCAAAGTCAGCAGTAAAGATGATAAAACAAAGTCGAAGACATTATCATCTTTACTGGACATTAAACAGATTTTTGTCCACTAGCTTCTTTAAGTGACTGGCTACAAAAACATTTTTTGACATTAAGCACATGTTTGGAATTGTTTTTAATTTTTCAGAAATATAATAGATGTATCAGCAATTGAACCACATAGTATGGAAAGGTCAGAATATATGGACAAAATGAGACATTACTTGTAAGTTTTATAAACACAAGTCTGAAAATAATAGTTGGACATCATCTTTGTAGGAGTGTTTTTTTAGTATAGTTGTAAGCTTTGAAGCTTCAAACTGTATTAAAAGAAAAACTCCTCCACATGTGATTTCCAGCACTTTCTTTCAAGCTTGCACCCATGCAATCTGATTTTATATAATGATCTCTTTAGCTTGAAATCAATCAACCTGTTGAAATATGAGAAAATAATCACTGTGGAGGATTGATTTTTGAGCTTAGCTTCAGGCTAAAAATCCCTCTTCCACATTTATTATATTTCATCTTATTATTCTTACTACTGGGTTAATGCATCATAGGTCTTGCACCATTAAGCAGTCAGTTTGTATTTGTCGCTTTGACTTTTCAATGCGATCATTCTTTTTTACAAAACTTTTACTCACTTGATTTGCAAATTCAGAGAGAATATCAAAGAGAATATAATAAAAAAAAATGATATATTAAAGTCACTCTGATGTATTATATTGCACTGAAAAGCCAGTGTGATAAACACACTGGTGGGAATAAGCTTTACATACAAGTTGTAACTAAATTTAATTCATCTTTTTTAGAGAAAAAACTTCAAATAGCGATTTCCATTTACCAAAAACTAAATTAGTATTATCATCAGTTACACATGCACCGATGAATGTTTTATCGGCTGAATCTATAAATCCTGCAGATGTTAAACTTGTAAGTGACTTGCAGCAGATTTTCACTAGGCAAATTCGTTTGCATAAATTCTAATTGAAGCCATTACATTGGTTGAAAGCAACGTCACGTAACAGGTGATGTCACTTTGAGCTAAAGTAAGCTTTTTAAGAATTAGTGCAAACGGATTTGGCTAGTAGAAATCTGCTTTTACAGTGAAGAATGCTGAATTAACTATTTTCCCATTGTTTGGTATATTTTAGGGCAAACCAATTAATTGCTAGCCTAAATATAAGATTGAGACATCACCTGTGGAAGAGTGTTTTTGAGTATGGCTTTTCAATAAAATATCCACAGGTGATGCCTGGATGTTATATTTAGCTTGAATTGTGGCAAATTATCTTAGGCAAAATATCTTGTTTTAGATACATATTAAAATAAGCATCTCTCTGAAAGGGCACCAATACTTTTTAAAACTTTTATAAGCATTACTCTCAAATAAGCAACACATTTATTTGAGTCAGTAGGTCATGTAGTGCCATATGAACAAGGCGAAAAATTATGGAAAAGTTGAAAGTTGAAATGTGAGGAACATCTTTAATAGTAATTCTTCTATGTAATAAACATTTACATAATGGGGGAAAAGTCCAGATAAAAATTTGCAAAGAAAAACTTGAAAGTTTTCAAAAAGTGTACACATTTTCATTCTCTCCTGTTTTTGTTTTAGATCACAGGTGCAAGTATATCAGTAGCAACAGCATTATCACAAATACAAATAACTTGTAAAGAAACTTTAGTTGAAACGTTTGCAGTTGATAAAGTGGCTGTAACCACGTGATTTGAAGTGACCAATAGCATTTCTAAAATCGTCTTGCAATAATAAACTATTAAATTTCGTAGAGCATTTACAATGCTTATAATAAGAGCAAATAACCACTGTGGAGGAGGAATCATTGAGCTTCACCCTATGAAGCCTGAAGCTATACTAAAAAATCACTCCTCCATTATTTGTTTTTATTTTATGCATTGTGTTTATAATTTTTTATACTTAGCATGTGTAGAGAAGTTATCTTTTATAAATACTTGAAAACGAGGCCGTTCAATGTAGAAACTTGTTGCGTAACAATGGCTTCTTTTTTGTGCAGGGACTACAGTAGCACTTGACAACTGATCAATATAAAAAATATTTTGACGTTTAGACGTTGATTAGACGTCAAGTTCTCATTGGGTACTGTACTGGTTAACTACATAACGGACATTGTCTGTCGACGTTTACATAAATTCGATTTATATTTCTGAGCCATGTAACTTGGTCAAACAAGCTTTCACAAAAGTCTTTTCTGTATTTGATAAATGGCTAGTTTAATAGCTACTTTTTTGATAGAGGTGAAATTTTCTTGCTGGTCAGTTGTTTTGCAGTAAAAAAACTTTTCTGTGAATAAGTTCTAATACACGATGTATGACGTCATTTTCTACCAGTGGAATGTCTACTTTTGGCTTTCACATGTAAATCAACCTTTAACCCTCCCTTGGGTGTGGATTCCACCACCCAGTCTGGCCCTTGGGTGCGGATTCCACCACCCAGTCTGCTTTTCTTAAATAACTTCTTGAAACTTTGCGACTTTTAGTATAATCCTAATTTACACATTTTCAAAGCCATAGCACGTGAACTTCAAAAGTTATTGGTCATTTTTCGAAATCACCTTTTGAATTCTTATAAATTGAAAGTATACAAATGCTTAATAACTCATTCAATGGTCATTTGGTTAGAACCTTGTAAAGAAGACGCCACTCAATTGAAAGATCGTCGACTGCTTACTTTTAGGTCCTTTGGAGGAGTGTATTTTGAGTACAGTTTTAAGCTGAAAACAACTCGTTCATAGGTGATTCAAAATTCAGAAAATGTTTGCTGCCTGCTCTGCGTGTATTCCAGTTCTAGCGTTCTAGAACGATGTAAAGGCTGTTTTCTATTTACTGCTCGGGCGGGAAAATACCGCTCGGAATTTATTTCGAGCATGCGTATTTATGAATAAATCGAGATTTTTTCACAAACGGAAAACGGCCTTAACCAATCAAATACAAGCTCTTCGACTGAAGTAATTTAATGTGATTGTGCCACGGAATGCCCATGAGGATATAGTTTATTTGTTTAAAATATTGTTTATAATCAAAATAAATGAGCGCTAGTAATATCTGCCGAGGACGATCCGAAGTCTTTCCTTGAGACAACTATTTTGTATATCTCAGCGGGCAAAAGTTTTGTTCAAAGTTCGCTGTTAAGACACTAGAACAACGTCTTCAATTGAAGAAGAACTCGATCTTGGCTCCCTTCTCCGCAGATATTATTTCCGCCTATTTCAACCCTGTTTTGTGTGCTTTTTACTTGTTTTTCGTTTGTTAATTTTTACTTTAAAGTAGCTGACCATGTACTTTGTACTGGGTAAAGGCCGATTTACACTTAAGAAAAGGCCGATTTACACTTAAGAAAACCTTTCGCGGCTCAGAACGGAAAAATAGCGTAACCTGATTGGTTAATTCATTAATTATTCTTTCGTTTTTTCTTTTCTGGTGAAGTTAACTTTTTTCCTTTGATTGGAACAAAAAATATTATGAACCAGTCAGATAAGGGTATATCCTTATTTTCGCGGTACATTTTCTTGAATGAAGATTAGCCTTAAGTTATGCCTATTAAAATTGAGAATATATATAGATATTCAAACGTTGCAGCAGGGAGATGAACAAATTATCACTAAAGATGTGATTTTTGAGCATAGTTTTGGACTTTGAATGATGACGCTGTGCTCAAAAATCCCTCCTTTAGAGTGATTATTTCGAGCATTGCTGACATCAGTTGTGTCTCCATTACGGTAGTCGAGATGAGAGTAAATAATCACTACGAAGGAGTGATTTTAGCTCATATTTCAACCACTGTATTGTCGTTGTTTCTTATCTCTTTAAATAAGAACAAAGCCAGACTTTCATTCCTTATGAAATCGTTCTGATTGGTTTAAATTATTGAAATAAAGTTTAATAAATGATTCGTGCGTTTTACTTGTGTACTGTCTTTTACTGTTTATATAACTTGCAGTATTTTTCCTCTTTTTTCTTCATATTCAGTGTCTCTATAAATACAACACTTAGCTCGTATGCTTATAACTGGATTTATCCTGCGGGGTTCAGCCTATCAAGTCACAAGTATCATTAAGATCTCAAATGAAGCTAAACAAAAAGTACAGTTTTGTTTTTGGTTGGCAAAACGATTTTTTTCATTTCAACCTTTATTTGTCAGTAAAGGCCATACGAACTGCGCAAACCCAGGGCGGTAATTCTGTAAGCAAACAAAATAAGGTTTTTTTGTCTTGTAAACGAAAGTAAAAACCCTGCTTTTGATGAGAGCTAATCTAATTAAGCTGTTGTGTAAAAACTTCCTAATTCTTCGACTACATACACATTTTCCCAATCCTGGGTGATAGGATTGTTTCTTAGTTCGTATGGCCTAAATTGATACTGGTGATATTAAAATGGCTTGCTAACTTTGAAGGAAAGCGGTCTAGAGTGTTAGAATGCAGACATCCGCACCGTCTTAATAATATAGGAGAGCAATAAGAAATGCGAAATCAATTGTGGAAAACAGTGCTTAAAATTAAAAAGGAGGAGGAGTGATATGTGTAGCGTTAGGCTCTCTCCTTCTCCTTATTTTAAGCACTGGAAAATATTTGAAAGTAAAATTTGTGCAAACATTGGGAATTTGAACTTACACAAAAAAAACCCTTGATTTTGATGAAGATGAATGGCACAGAAATTTAAACTTGCTCTGAGAGTCTGGGTACTAGGCTGCTAGAAACAAAACAATTTGTCAAGTTTACCAACAAGAAAACCCAAGTCCGAAGTTTTAAGCCTATTCGATAAATCACTGAGATAACCTCTAGATATTCCCGAGGTCGTCTTAATTAGTTATTGTGGTTTGCAGTTAGGGGAGGTTGTTTTCATAAATCTACCGCCATTGATTACTTACGATGTTATGATAGTTTTGAAAGCTTTAATTTTAATAAAGCCGGGAGATAATTACCATTTAATTAGTCTCTAATGCTTAATATAATTACTGTTTCGTTTCTCATAAGTAATTACCGTTAATGGTTTGTGGATACTTACGGGCTGTTTACATCTCTCGTGCCGGTATGAGTTCATGCCGGTATGAAACTCACTTTATTTTATACCGGTCTCTACCCGAATCTTTATAAGTGTTTACATGCTACGGGCGTTATGAAACTCGTACCGGTACGAATCTCATACCTGTCTAGTAGATAGGTATGAGATTTCGTACCGGTACGAAAACAAAATAATTTGTTTGGGGATTCATTATTTCCTGAAGGGATTCGTTATTTACCTGTAAACAGTGAATTCTTTGCGAATCAATTTTGATAGTTATGATCTGTTTAGGGATCATCATTTTTTGGAGGGATTCATTATTTACCTGTAAAAAGTGATTGGTGGATTCATTATTAACTGGTAAGTTCTGACTGGGAAGTCAAATTTTACCGGAAAATAATGACGGGGGAGTCATTTTTTAGGGGAGTCAAAATTCACCGTGACACCGGCACGAGTCTATATCGGATACTCCATGTAAACCTTAATTTACTACTCTCCCTTATAAAACATGTTCCTAATAAATGGAAATGACTGGTGTTTTTTTGCTAAAACAGGAATTAACTCCCCCCTCCCCCTACAATTAGGCACGGGAGAGTATCTAACATAATTATCTTATATATATTTATGTAATTATCCTATACATGCCATAAATATTGTATCCACAAGTGAACAACAACTATTTACATCAAGAGGAGGTGTAGTCGCAGGGGTGGAACTATCTAACTTCGGTCGGGGTATGGATGGCAAGATAACCTACTAGTCTTAGCTAAACATTTGAAACAAGCTGCTGATATTTGTTGAACTAATTTTCATAAGATATTAATTCAAATATCAATTGAAACTTGCTGATATATCACCAGTCTTTAAAAAAGATGATGCGACGAATGTAAAAAACTATAGACCAGTGTACTTTAAAAGAATTATGCATAGACAAATAGTATCCAACATTTAACTAGATTCTTATGTGGCTTTCGAAAGGGATTTAGACACTTTACATCATGATCCACTTTTAGCAAAACTGCATGCATACGGATTTGACAAAAATGCACTATCTTTAGTTAAAAGCTATCTAACAAATAGGTGGCAGAGGACCAAAATTAATACATCTTTTAGCTCTTGGTCGGAATTATTTCAAGGGGTACCTCAGGGATCTGTCAGGGACTTCTTCTTTTTAACATTTAAAATCTAAAAAATAACAAGTTTAAAAATGCGCAACAAGAGACCACGAGGAGACTGGGGCAAGCATAAACAAATATGGCTACCACATCCTTCCCCGGGTTTCCATGCGCTGAAAAAGACTCCTGTGCTTATAAGTTTGTCTATAACTATTTACATGTTCATTAAGACGTTTCGTTCGTCTACAAATGTTATCATTACCTTATTTTCTAAGTCATGACTAGAATATTCAACTGGGTAAAGTTTATTCAGGATCCATGAAAGAGCTTTACGAGTTATTTGTAGGGATGATATATCATCATTCAAAGAACTACTAATACAGGATGGATCCGTCTGTACACATCATCGTAATATTCAATCTCTTGCAATAGAATTATACAAAGCAGAACATAATATATCTCCTAGTCTCACGAAATAAAATATTTTTAGACAAATGTTATGAGGGCCCTAAACTACGTTCACAAACTGAGTTCGTGATGGAACTGACCCATATAGATTCTTTGGACCGAAGGTTTGGAACATGTTGCCTGACAAAATTCAAAATTCAAAATTCCTAGTACCGACGCGATAGGAACAAATTCGAATTTTCGTGCCGTTCGCCATGCTATTCGTATTTTTAAGCTTTTTGTATAAGCTGACGGATTTTGCACGTAGATAAAATGCTACTTTAATTTCAATAATCCAGGGGGATGTTATCAAAAATCATACAATAGAATGCGCGCGTTTTACATAAAACATAGGACAGGCACCACTCATGCTAATCAAAACATAGGACGGACACCACCCGTATAGTTGATTATCGCTAAGTACGTCGTTATAATTACATGGATTCATCATAAGAGGTTTATCGAGAGATATTATTATTATGTCGCAATAAAACCTCAAAATAGAAATATGAGATACACAAGGGGTTTTAAACTAGAAAACGGTGGTAACTTTCTTATCCATCAGAAGTAATGAACATCTGTTGTCTTCGATCATCGTTTAATTCTTGTGTTACCTCAACAACCAAGATAGGATTACAGGTTAACAAAATCATTTATTGATCGTGAGAAAATGAGATTTCATCCTTTACACAACTCTGTTACAGATGAAATCTTCTCTGGAACTTCGAATTAGTACATTTCATCGATAAAGTCAATGCAAGTTCTTACCCTTTCTTGCCCCTCCTCCTATTTTCACATCTTTTTGCTAGAATTATATTTTCATAACTGAAGTATTTCTAAGATACCAGATATAGCTACAGTAAAATGTACATCAATAGCAACATTTCTAAAATCTGAAATGCTTAATTAAGAATACGCACGTGGTACGTGGGGTCTTTTGTTGATATCTTGAGAACTAAGAATGCAATGCTCATGAAACTTAGCACAATTATACTTCATTCTATTAAGATTTTCAGAAAAGCATGGATGATAACCAAGACGTCACTATGACATCATATGACTGTCATTATGATTTAAATTTCACAGGGTGCAACTGCCACAAGCATCTAAGTAACCAATTATGAATACCATCAATGGAACATATAAACCTAAATTACACCATTAAACTATAAACTATACCATAACCATGTCCTAATCATAACCACATTTTAACAGTAGCCATATCGTAATCATATTTATAACCATAACCACACCGTAACCATTACCGCACTGTAACCAAACTGTAACCATAAGCAAACCTTAACCATGCTGCAATTATACCATAACCATACCCACACCATACTCATAACCATAACAATACAGTTACCGTAACCATAACCATAGTGTAACCATAATCATACCATATCACTAACCAAACCGTTACCATTCCAACCAGATCACCATAACCATATCATAACCATACCATACCCATATAATACTGTAACTATAACCATACTGTAACCATAACAGGCCACAATCATACCATATCCCTAATCAAACCGTTACTATACCATAACCATATCACAACCTTACCATAAACCATACCATAATCATAACCATACTGTAACCATAACCATACCATAACCACACCAAATTTATACCGTAACAGTAACTATACCTTAACCATGACCATACCGTGGCCATAACAATACCATTATCACAACTATACCATTACCACAACCATACCGTTACAATAATCACACCGTAACCATTACCATGCCAAAACCATAACCATATTATAACCATACTGTTACCATAACCATTCTATAATATAACCATGCTCTAACCATAACCATGCCATAAATATGCCATAACCATGCAATAACAATGCCATAACCATGACACAACCGTGCCATAACTATGCCATAACCATGCTATATCGTAACCATACCATATCGTAACCATACCATATCGTAACCATACCATATCGTAACCATACCATATCGTAACCATACCATATCGTAATCATACCATAATCCCAACCATACTGTTACAATACAACAAACATAGCCATATCATAACCATACAATATCGTAACCATAACCATACAATATCCTTAACTATACTGGTACCATACCACAACCATATCATAACCATGCAACAACCATACCATAACTATACCATAACAATATTATAACCATGCCATACCATAATCATAGCCATACTATAACCATAGCCATACCATAATCATAGCCATACTATAACCATAGCCACACCATAATCATACCGTCACCATACCATAACCATGACAATAACCATACTGCAACCATAACCACACCGTTACCATAATCACACTGTTACCTATAACCACACCGTTACCATAACCATAACCCTAAACGTACCGTAACCATATGTATAACCATGCCATGTTGTAAGGGTAATTAGCATGGACAAATTCGGATCAAAGTTTGTGGAACTAAGTTATGAGGTTTTGAAATGACTGAGGGTACCCCCTTCCCTCATGGCTAATTGGCTTGATATCGGTAACACTCCAGGGTTTGAGTTCATTTATTCTAACTTCGCGTTATTTTGAACGTGTATTTTTCATATATAAGCCCCCTATATATAAGCCTTTCCCTGTATTAGCTCAAGGTGGTGTAAAGAGATGTTTAGCCCATGGATCTATCAATAATATTAACTACTTTCATTTTAAATAGTTACTGTTTCTAGTCTTTTCATACCTATTTACAGACTCAAAGTTATAACTATGACAATTTGAATTTACACTGCAATTAATGCATTGAGACTGAAAAAAAAGTGTCTCCTATAAAGAATTTTTTAAAGGGAAATGCTTAACAAGGATAATAGATTAGTGTTCGCTGTAGAAAGGTGTCTGTTTACCATAGAGGATGTCCGCTCTTGAAAGGTTCATTGTAGCTATCTCGTCAATTCGATTCTACAATTTGACATTTTTGTGATCGAGTAAAAGGAAATTCAACAATAAAGCATTCACAAACATTCAATTATCGCTAATTGCAAAGACAGGAAATTGAGGCAAAAAATATATTGTATATCATTTAGTTATGATTAAGTCAAATTACAAGAATTATTTTATTATTATTTTTTGAAGTTTTTTTTCTTCTATGATAGTGATATGGCGAAGAGATAACCATCAGAAGCATATTATCTAGTAAGCAGAATTATCATGCTTGCCGGCACGTGACATGTCCTACCGGCACGAGACATTTTTTTCAACGTAAAAAAGGACATCAAAACAACGTCTTTTTTACGTTGGATGATTACAAAATCAGGAAGCAGAGACATA
This sequence comes from Neoturris breviconis, assembly GCA_032360805.1. Lineage (NCBI taxonomy): Eukaryota > Metazoa > Cnidaria > Hydrozoa > Anthoathecata > Pandeidae > Neoturris > Neoturris breviconis. The sequence goes on along the minus strand of JAULBZ010001271.1, from coordinate 11,255 downwards.
TTTCTCATAAAACAACACCAGGGAACAAAGACAAATTTCTTATAAGACAACATCAGGGAGCAGAGACAAATTTCCAATAAAACAACATCAGGGAGCAGAAGACGAATTTCCCATAAGACAACATCTTTACTCTTTCGGAGGTAGCCAACCACAAGATTATAAATAAGCTTTGTCATTTCTGTCTTTAACTCTTTGACTTCATTATTTGTAGCGATAATCATCTCATCCATTTTATCAACTCAAGGAAGTTTAGTTCCGTTACCAAAGAGGACAAGATTATTTCTCTATAGTATTATCGCTGATTAGGAGCACGTCCGATCGGTTCGGTGGCAGAGAGATCAGAGTGCAGAGACAAATTTCTCATAAAAAAACATCAAGGAGCAGAGACAAATTTTTTATAAAACAACATCAAAGAGCAGAAGTGACAAATTTCTCATAAAACAATATCAGGAAGCAGAGACAAATTTCTCGTTAAACAAAATCAGGGAACAGAGACAAATTTCTCATAAAAAAACATCAAAGAGCAGAGATAAATTTCTCATAAGACAACATCAGGGAGTAGAAGACAATTTTCTCATAGAACATTATAGTTCAGAATTTCTTATAAAAGAGAATCAGGAATTGCAAAAGAATGAGGAGCTACATTTAAAGGAGAACTATCGACAGCATATTAAGTTGATCTAAAATCGTTCATTATGATCTGAAATACCTCTCTGTAAAATGTTTTGTTATAAAATTGCCTAATTCAGCAGATATAGCCCAAAAAGGTTCCCTAATTTACCGCCAGGATCACTCATTTTGTGAGCGATCTTGTTCATTAATACATTTTCATGACGTATTTTTGCGAAGCTTTTTATATGGAGTATAATACGTGATACACACGACTCGTTTATATAGCATGTTATTTTTTTATAAAACCTTTATAATACTGCTATTTAATATTTTATTTGATATAGACAAGGCCTTATTAACCTTATTCCTACTTATGGGGGGTTGTTTCAACCCCACTCCCCTCCTATACTTTTTTACATAACTTTTGAATGAATGGCATAATTTATCTTTATTTATCTAATTTATCTAAATTACATGACAGGTGCTAAAAAAAAATTCCCCCCAAAACTATTTTCTCTTATTTTTGCTTAAAAAACGTTCTGACCAATTATAGGGACCAAAATTACTTTCACCTAAAAATATTTTTTTTCAGCACCTGTCATGACTTGATGACGTCATCCTAATTAATGACGTCATCAAAAATTTGATTGTGCTAAAATGTTACTTATGTGATGAACTAATATTCTGGAGAGTTTCAACACTACAGCATAATCTTATCAAAAGTTTAGGAGGGGGGGTTGAAACAACCCCTCCCCCCATTATTAGGAATCCCCAAAATACCCAGTATTAATAGGGTTATTATTCGGATATTATTCACTTAAAAAGCTATCAGTTAAGATTTACACTTCCGTTTTCACTACGGCTCTCCGATATCCCGGTTTCTGGATTTAGCCTACAAACGGTCATCTTTGGCCTTCCAAACAAAATTTTGACTTTAAATCCTGAAATGTTTCGTTCTAGTTACGTAGAAGAAAGGAAACCTATAACACCTTTGCCAGAAAATCTTGAAGAGAGAAGAATTGATGAACGGAGTAGCAAGAAAATAAGAAGACTTAGCAAATCCGCACAAGACTTTAAAAAATGGTTATCTCGAAAACCAAGTTTTAAAAAAGAAGACAAAAAGAAAAAACCGTCACGAAAAGAAAGCAGGACATTTTCATTTAATGGTGAGTTAGGAAACCTCTCTATATGGACTTTATATGGCCATATATGGTAACGTAATACGGATCTGGGACTGTACTAAGTAACATGTTCTGTTTTGTTTTATCAACTCCAACGCAATCAAAATATGTAAATCGTAATCAAAATATTGAGTTGATTGAAGAGAAAGCTTGACGATATAAAAGCTACAATCTATATAAGTAGTAGCTAGCTATTTGAGGCAAAGTAAAATTCGTGCAAAAATTCGGAATTTCAACTTAGATAAAAAGCCATAAATTTTGATTAGCAAGACGAAGTTTGAATTTGTTCCAAGAGTCTGAGTACTAGGCTGCTAGGAACAACAGAATTTGTCTCGAGTTTTATTTGTAGCATCGAGAATTCGTCAAAATTCGCAATGTATTGACACGATATATAATTGATTGACACGATATGCAAGAATTCTGCCGGGCAACAATATGGAGAAGTGATTTCTCCAAAATAAAAGAGGAAAAGCTGTTTAAACTAAACTCTGATGGAATTCAGTACTGAAAGATATACTAAACACCAGAAAGAGAAATGATTGGAACAGATTTGATCTTTTAAAAAAACGATCATGGTACAATGCAAATTCAAAACATAAATAACTCACCAATAATCTATCATCATAATAATAATGCTGAATCCCTTTGTATGCTCAAGGGGACAAATGTTGCAATTCCCCGCCTCCCATAAAAATTCAGAAAAGGCAATGAACATAGAGTTCTAGAGTCGCCCATATCCTCCATAATACTTTGTTAACTTTAAACTATGTGTTTTTGTTTTTCCAGAAGTTTTTGTAATTCCAGGAGAAATAAGCAGTTCCAGTAGTTTCCAAGCGTTTCCAGGCGTAATGGCCACACTGGAAAATTATTATGTTACCGTCACAAGAGTAAAGGGACCGTCTTCAAATTTAATTTTTACAGAGAAGAACTGAGTCAATTATCTTGTCACGATTGGTTTCGTTGCCGTGTCAACCAATCAACTGCAAGATCATAACTCTTCATTGCATTTATCTTTTACTTATAGATTTGCGAAAGAAAATCTTCTATGAAGTTTTACTAGAACCTGTCAGCGTATAAAATGCAAAACGAAATCTACAAGTAACAATTCGTAACTTCCAAGGAATACGACGAATCTCGTACCCAGCAAATAGTTCATAGAAAAACATTAAAATCGTGTAGCACAAGCGTCATAAATCATGCTTGTTAACACCAAAGCCACAAATTACTTGTGATGCACGATATCAAGTCACTAAGATTCTTGATTTTAATAGTTAACTTATCAGAGATCAAAAATGAGGAAGGCAAGATTATTCAATCTCCAAGAAGTTGCTCAGAGGATAGCTACGATTAGGTAATACCAAATTAGTACGACGACGTCAAAATAACGTCGATGTCGTTAGGTAAGATATCCAATCCCAGGTGGCACACGACCTTGAAACGTCAAAATGCCGTTGTTTCGACGTCGTGTGACGGCAGAAATATATTTTCAATAAATAGATGTGATGTAACAGCATTGTAGAATCATATTTTCTCCAGCCCGCTCTAACCTTTGTTACATTCCCGCCCGCTCTAACCTTTGTTACATTAATCTCCCGCCCGTTCTAACCTTTGTTACATTGGGCCGCCCGCTCTAAGCTTTGTTACATTCCGCCCGTTCTAACCTTTGTTACACCGCTCTAACCTTTGTTACATTGGGTCGACAGAACAAAAGCAGGGAAAGGGAAAAGAGAACGGAAGTAGAAGGGAACACCGTATAACAAATTATATAAACACAATATTTATTTAAAACAGTATGCATTTTCTTCAAATATGTACATATGTAAACAAGCCTGAATATAACCTGTGCGGAGGAGTGTTTGTTGAGTATAGTTTTTAGCCTTAAAGCACTCATCCACATCTGAAGTTATATTCAGGTATGGTAATTGAATTGCGAGAATTTTAAATATATACACAGAACAATGGAAAAAACTATTATTTATATATGCCACGCCCTCTTTGTTCCAAAATCCCAGGGCTTTTTGAAGACTTTAAAAAATGCAGTACAGAATACGATTGCACGATTTGCAAATAAGCTGTTCGTCAGTTCCCAGAGGGCAAAAACTTGTTCATAGTCCGCAGTAAAAACGCTAGAACAACGTCGAACCACGTACTTCTAACATCATTACTGCTGACTTTGAACAAGTTTTTGCCCACCGGGGATTAACTTCTATGAATTTGAAAGCTTTCAAACTACTCATGAGTTATTGGCACGTTCATTTGTTCATCTATAATAACTGAAGACCTTAATTTAAATGGAACTGCACAAAAGGGTGTTATCTTAACAAGCTAGTGATGGATTGGTTTCTCCAATCGTTGACTCGCGTACTCTCTGTCAATTTAAACGTCCACAGTTTCAACCCATGCTCAATTTTCAATTTCTAAGTTCTAAGTACATCTCAATAATGTTAACACGTATTTCATCTTTTCTCAATTCGTTCATATCCGTTCGATCCAGATCATCGTGTAGTGTTTCACAACGATGTAGAATGTTCTAAATAGAGAAAAAAAAATCGTGAATAGACTTATTGACAAATACATGAAAACGAGGCGTTGACTGCTCAAAGTAGAAACTTGTGGCAATGCAATAGCTTCCTTTTTGTTCGGGGATTGCACAAAAAGAAAGCTATTGATTGTAACAGGTTTCTACTTTGAGCAGCCATGTAGTTGTGAATAAATCTACAGGTGACAGTGTTAACTTCCCTAAGAACCAGATGATATCCAGAAGTTATATTCTGACTTGATACTCCGTCTACACTAATCAGTGTTTGAAATAAAAAAAAATCACTGTGGAGGAGCGATTTTTGAGCATAGCTTCAGCCTTTGTAACCACGGTGATTATTTGTTCTTATTTTAAACATTGCTACCGATTCGTCTGTCAGGTGTGCAAGATATTTATTGTACAATTGATTGGCTCTCCGGTACGAAGAAACCAATCAATTACAAACTCGATGACATAGCTTTTGTATACATGACCCCTATACTGAACATTGTGATATTCTAACAAAATGTACCTGCAACCTTTCAATGTTCGCTTCACAACCATCTTTACTTTTTAATTCCACCTCACCACAATCCTAATAATAATCAAACTCTTTACAATACTCGCTTTCAAATTTTTTTAATCAAAGTTATAAAAAGCGGAGATTTATGGTCATAATTCGCTTGTTGTAACTCTAGTATTGTCTGACAGATGCAATATCAGAATATTCAAATAGAACATTACAAATAATATAAAAACCTTTATTCTGTAAAGTCCTTAGTCATTGCACAAAGAGGAAGCTATCGCATTGTAACAAGTTATATTCGAACAACAAACAACTCGTTTTCATTGTTTATAAAAAAAGGCAAGAATGAATATTGATAAGTTGAAATCGAAATAAGAGCAGAAATGATAATCACTGTGGGAGATATTTTTGAGCAGATCAGTAGACTAGCCTGAAGTTATGCTCAAAATCATTCCCCCACAGCGATTATTTGCTGTTATTTCGTGCAATAAGTCATACCTTCCATTTTTCTTGAACATATAATCGAATAGCCACAAGTAATGATAAATTCATTGAACTCATTTCAAGAACATAATTCTCTTCAACATCAACAGTACTGAGTGCAAGTTCAACCTCTTCTCCATTCATATGTACAAGATTAAAACTAGTCTTCTTGTACTCAACATCTGACTTGAGAATAAAAGAAAAACAAAGATGAGCCACATCATCTCTATTACGCAATACCTTCTGTTTCTGTTGGTTTTTATCTTGCATAAACTTCAAATGTTTTGGTGTAATATTTGCACGGAATTTGAATTTTCCTTCTTGTAGGTTGGATCTTACACCATTGCAGATGGTTAGCTCTTTAATCAGTGATTCACTTTTGGAGATTTTGTCTTTTTTTCCTCGTTCCAATAAAAAAGATACAGGAGAAAGTTCAAAAACAGAACACATGTCAATAATATCAATCACGTATGACTTCAAATAGAAACTAGCCCCTTTGTAACTTTCATTTATGTTGTATTCTGCCAACGAAAAGTTTAAATAAAAATCGACATTAATTGATGAATACTTCAACCATTTAAAATCAACGAGAAAATTAAATTTAAATGTTTGGTTCGGAGCTATGCAAGGAAAGATTATATTTTCCATGGCACATGCTGTTGATGAAGTTCCATCACTTGCGATTGTTTTGTATTGTGCATGGTAATATTTAATTGTAATACTCCATCCTTCAAGAAATGTGATTTCAGTGTTATTTAGAAATGTACACATAGCTAGAACTTTATTTTCACTATTACACATCACTTTTTGCAATTGTACAACGATATCATACGGATCTGATTTATATTTAAAGGCTCCATGTTGACGTTTGAATCTGTAACATATTGATGATGCAAGTTTAAGTTTAAAAAGAGAATTGTTCATCTCTGCAGATTTTGTTTTTAAACTCTCAACTTCCGTATTGACACTTTCAAGTGTTTTAATCGCAGATTCCAGGTCGTTGTTTTTGTTTGCTGGCTCACTATTTTCAACATTATCTTTAAAATTAAATTTCAAAACCTTCTTACTTGCATTAACACATACAATTCTAGAAGGATTTTCACAATCAAAACACATTGTTTCTATAGCAACCAGTGGTGCAGTATAAACCAAGCTAAGCTCAGGAGTAAATACAACATCTTTAATCTGTTTGGAAAGAGAAATTTCTTGGATGCTGTTAATTTTAATAATAAGTTTATAAACATATAGTTTTTTGAGATCGGAGATAATCAATAAATCATCTCTACCAATGCAAGATATAACAGGTGATGCCAGTTGATAAAAGCTTAAAGTTGGTTGCTTCTGACCGTCATGCTCGTAAAAATTCAAAAATACTTTACCCAACTGTCCAACGAATACCAGACAGTTTTTTGCTACGATTTTCTCTTTGAATGTTTGAACATGTGCTTCAATATTGGCTTTAGCTGCTTGCTCATAGAACATAGAAAACGTTTCATCATACTTAATAATTTTTATAGATAGACATAACAGACAATGTAGTGGCTGTTTCAAACTACAGATCATACCAGCCTTTTCTGTGACTGATGAGGACACTATCGGAATATAAAATACATCACCATCATTAGTTGAAAATACAGCAACAACTGAATTCAAAAGAGTGTTATTAGCACCAAATAACTGTGTGAATAAGCCAGCAGATAGAGATATGTCGCGACTTGTTTGCTCCATCTGTGAAAGTATAGAAAGACCAATTTCACTTGCATTACTCGTTTTGTTTAACAGCTTAAAACTTTTTTCAGAACCAATTCGAACTTTTATGTCAGCTGTGCTTTCAATATCAGCAAGATGCATAGTTATATGATCAGTGCAGTGAGATAGTATACACAGAGTGGAATTAAAACAACACATTTTTCTTGCTCCATCTTTTTTAAGTAGGTATGTCTTAATGTTGCTGATATCTGTAGCCAATGAATCTTGTTTACTGAACCTTTGATATGGTTTCAGTAAGTCCATGAAGACATCGTCATGTTTATTGGATTCCATATTTTCTTCGAGTGGATAAACTCTATGAGATCAGAAAAAATATGATATATGAATGGCAAAACGTACTGGTTTATTTGAAATTGTTGCAGCATACCTTAGGTGCATTAATTTTCATGTAGACCAAATTTTGCAGCTTTCAAAAATTTTGAAATTAACTGCAAAAATTTATCAAGGCGAAATATCAGAGGTAAAGGATGCAATGTTTGAAATAAATAATCACTGCAGAGAAGGGATTTTGAGCATTACTTCAGTATTCATAGCCTGAAGCAATGCTCAACCATTGGTATAGTATTGAAAATAACCTGCCAAATGGAGCAAATGTTATATCTATGGATATGTACATATCATATGGTAGGTAACATAGTATATACATTACATTATTCAAGCTGGGGCGCTTAATCGAGGAAATACGGTATAGAAAGGTCTCAACTTAACAAATATATGCAGATAGTGGCAAAGTTATGTTTAAAATATAAATGCATTGTTCCAGGATTTTAATTTCAGGTATGATATTATAGGTTCATTGAAACCATTGATAATCTTTATCATCCTAGCATGGATGAAAGTAACTGCTAGTCATCACAATGGAGATATTAAGAATATTTTCAATCCCAATATTTTTAATCCCATTTCTAGAACACTGTTGAAGCAATGCTCAAAAATCCCTCTTCCACCGTGATTGTTTGGTCTTATTTTGAACACTGTTATTATTTTCCAGTTACTGCATAACCTAGAAAAGATGATAAACAAAGGTGTCAATAGCCAAACAAATACTATTGGTCAGTAAAAATAAATACTTTAAAAGATATATACCTTAAAAATAAAGTTTTCAGTTGTATAGCCCAACAAGCATCATTAGTCAGTACAAACAAACCATCCATTCCCACATGAAAACAGAAATCGCTTATATTGTCATTAAAACTTATATAATAATATTTACATGGCATTTTATTGTTTCTCTTCCTGGCAAAAAATTGTCTCATTTGTTCATGATTCATGTCGTGAGATACTGTGTTTTCAGTTGAATCATGATTTTGAATAAATATGAGTTGATTTGCTATACTGAAAACAACAAGTGATAAACCACCTTTATCCTTTATAACTGATACTTTACTTCTTGTACCATCACATTCCAAAGGTTTGTATCCAGTGAACAAGTAGAATATGTTAGACATTATTTATTTATGTAGTACATACCTATAATGAAAGTATTGAAAGTAGCACAACAGACGTGAAAGTTAAACCTAAGCATATAAATATGACTGCATACACACATTCTATGTCAGTGTTTGAAATATGTCTTTAGTCAAGATAGTAATGTTTTAGGTCAAATAAACAATTGGAACACCCTTATCAAGGCAAAATTATATTAAATCACTGTGGAGGAGAGTAGTGAAATTTTATATCATAGCCTGAAGCAATGCTCACAAATCACTGATCCACAGTGGATATGAATTACAACACACATTATAAATCACAGCATTATGTACACACCAAATAAAAATAGAGAAGTATTAGTTATGCTTTAAAAGATTAGAAAATATGTTATACTGTACATAGGCTACATTCAGGCTACACTGTATAGGCTACATTCAGACTACACATATAGTATAGGATATGCTTCAACCATACATTTTTTAACCTTACTGTGGTATGTATATGTTAGCTGATAAAAAATGTTATATACCTATTATAGTTTTATTTAAAAACATCTACATTATAATCTATATATAGGGTGGTTTTTACTAGTTCTATTATATATAGTTTTGTTTAATAATCCATACTTCATATTTAGGATCACTCTTCTTTGCAGAGGCATAGAAAGGCAAGCGAGAGCGTAAACACAAAATACGGGGAAGGAAACGGAAGAATCCAGGAAATTTTGGGGAATCCAAGAAATTTCCGGAAATAACGAGAAAGTGCGAAGTGCACCTGCGAAATAATCTCAAAAATCAAGAAAAAATCTGCAAAGATTCAAACCTAATTTCAGCTAACTAAGCAATTTAATTATAATTTTTTGGTTTGTTGTTGCAATTATATGTAGATAATATCTACTATGAGAAACAGTTATTATGTTGAATAATCGCATCATGCGACTGTTATTGTGGAAAACCATACAGAAAATTACAGCAAATAAAAATCATCTTAGTCATTTTCACAGGATGGTTCCCATTGCTTAATTAAAATTCAAAATAAAGTGAACTGAAACAATTTTTTTCCTTCATGATACCTATAGTATTTGTTACTTTTAGCATATACGGTATTGCACCCTTGACAACGAATAGAATAGCAGGTACCTGGTTACAAGTGCACACTATGATGGAGAATGGTGAACAGAAGGAGAGAAAAATAACCTTTGATTGATAAATATACGCTAAAGAAAACAAAACTTCAGATAAATCATGTAACTACATCATTGCTTCTTCAATTGGTATTCTTCTGCCTATACAGTAGTCTATATTTTTAGTTCAAGTCTGGCTCTGATTCCCAGGTCAGTAGAAAGTTATCTGGCTGCGTTCATATCATGTCTTGGGAGTTTTAAATCTAAAGTATGTATGATGATCTGTATAAGTGATGACATGTTTCATACATTATGACGTATATCGAATAACACTACTAGTTGAAATTTGTTTCATCATATTTACAGCAGTTTCTTCTGATTGTTCTTAACAACAAATAACAAATAATTTCTTGTAGATCTCCATTTTATTATTTACGTAATCATGGTCACACTTTAAGTAGAGCAGGTGAGTTCCAACTTGTCCCACGGGAGCACATTCACATTATTCCACAGAGGCTTCGCCTGTCTGCTCGCTTCAAAACCTCTGTGAAAGAGAGTGATATAGTAAGGCTTTTGCTAGCCAATCTTATTAAAAATAAAAATAAAGAATCACTGGAGAATAGAAAAGCGTAACAGAAGAATAAATTTCCTTATCTGTTTAGTAAGAACATTGAATAACCTAGCTCCATGGATTGACTGACTGTCTCTGCATTGTGGCTGTGCAATAGTAGGGATAGTACATTTCCTACCAAGCCTCTCTGACCAAAGTTTCTTTAAACCAACGTCATCTTGGTCAGTGATGTTGGGAACAAGAGTTTCTAGTATTTTCCATATGTAAATTATTATGTATCGCTCGCGTCTTCTTTCGAGTGAGTAAATTCTAATGGTTTTTAGAAGTTCACAATAGTCTATATTCGTCTTAAAAATTATTTTTGGACCAATTCCAATTGTTGGATTAATCCTTTTTGTGTTGGATTCCAAAGTTGGGAACAATGGTCCAGTTTAGGTAGAATTAGCACCTTCCATAATGTTAACATTAATTGTTTTGTCCCTGAATTAAAAGTTCTGAGAACCCAGCTGGATAGTTGTTTTGCATCCATATAAACCTTAATTAATGTGTTCTGCAAACTTGCCATTACTAGTCATGATAACACCAAGATCTATTAAAGAGGTTTTTTTCAGTTATGGTTGACCCATCAGAGGATTTGTAGTTGTATGATTCCGTAGATGAACCATATCTTAGAAGCTCAAATTTAGTAATGTTGAAGGACACTTTGAAGCTTTGAAGCTTCTTTGTGTCATCAGTAGATGAGATTTCTTTCCTTACTCGTGTATCATCAGCAAAACTGGATAGTATAGAGTATTGTAGGTACTGGTCAATGCCTCCAATTAAAATCAAAAATAGCAGTGGACCAAGCACAGATCCCTGCGGAACACCAGATAAGACAGACATAATGTTTGACTTAATGCCTTCAACAATTACATGATGTGTACGGTTTTCAAGAAAGGATTTTATCCATTTCCAGATTTTGCCAGTGATTCCAAGTTCATTTAATTTATGTAGAAGAATGCTATGGTCAACTGATTCAAGAAAATTTAATATTTTGTCAT
>JAULBZ010001270.1:0-23168 GCA_032360805.1 Neoturris breviconis | reverse complement strand
GTAGGAGTTTTATCATTTTCACATAACATTCGAGTAAGTTTCAAATAAACTACCATGTAAAATCCTAAGAGCTTATTTGAGTCAGGTTCTTATTTGAACAGGGGGACCTATATCACGGCGGGCAAAAATAAAGGTAGAAATGATACATTAATGTGTTACAGCTACAAAATAATCATACAAATGAAAATTTTGCAATTAATGAAAAGTGTAGTTGTAAGGAAATATTTGGGTCAATTTGAATTTTTTCATGACATGGGCAATGATGACGTCATCAAAAGATTTAATTTTTTGAAATATGGCGTTTCACTTTTCTGAAATGATACAGGTAGAAACCTCAGAAAAAGTTATGCGGAAAAATGGTATAGTTTAATGATAATTTTAATTTTCACATTAATTAGCCAATCAGAATGCAGCATCCTGTAAGCCTTAATAACTTCACTTTTACTGCTGAAATATTAATATATTATATCATTTTTCAGCACAACTTTTCGAGCTCTTTCCATCTGTATTGGAAAAAAAATAGCGAAATACATTTTTTCAAGCAAACAAAATTTTGATTATGTCATCATGTCCCATGTTACTAAAAATTAAAAAATCAAAAAAGAATAATTTTTCCCAAGACCTATATATTTAATTTATTACAAATATTTTCATGATAGCTTTGTAGTTTCGGAACCTATAAAGCATTCAATTTATCCAATATATATGTCATAAACTCGCTATTTTGAATTTTTAATAATTTTTGAAAAGCACTTCCTATTATCTTCCCTTGGTGCAAGTTTCAATTTGACTATATGTTTCTACAAGAAGTTATTTCGTTTTACTTCTGAAAATCTTTGCCCGCCTTGTATCATAAATCAGGGCCACATGAGGTTTATTCCAGTATGGGAGCTAATCTGGTAGTTACCATTTCATACTTAATATTCCAATTCCATAGACTGTTTGGACCCATATAAATAATAAAAACATGGTTGCTCTAATACACTTAAAAGTACCCAAGTTCCTTTATCTGGCAAACACTAAACTGTCCTTGTATAAGCCCATCAAAAGAATGTTTATGAAGTAATATAAACCCAGGGATTATAGTCAGAGGTTTTCAGTATGAATCGTTTAACGTCAGATAATTAGAGTACATACTCAGGGGACATCCATATAATTCCATTCTAAATGCAATTCTTTTACTTCTTTGATCATGGCTTACATGTATTTGCAGTTCTGTTGTAGTTAAATGCAACTCTTTTCTAACAGTCTGTCCAGATGCTGTGTTAGCATCTATATTCTAAGAAAATGTAAAATTAAATTTTGGTGACAAGTCACATTTCCGTCAGAAGGCAAAAATTAATTTTTTTTATCTCTTAGTATTATACAACTAGATTATTTCTAAGTTATTCTACAGCTGAAAATGCAAAAAAAAAAAAAAATCACATTACATATGGGATTGTTGGGGTCCGCTTAATCAAAAACATTCTACCACCTGGTAACTGACATAAAACTGACATAATTCATCACTAGAAAAGCAAGTAGCCATCAGTTTATTTTAATGAAATTATTTCAAAAGAATCAAAATGTTAGTTTTATGTGAATTATTAAACTATAATTTAACCCTATTTTGGGTGAGTAGGGTGTTTGTGCCGAATTACACTGTCATTTATCTCCCAAGTATTTCATGAAGCTGTCTAGTAACACTTACAACTCCATTATTGTACCATTTCCAAGAATAAGTTGCTTTGTAGTATATGCGATAAGATGTAGCAAATTCTTTTATATTTTTATCAAAGTGTCCCTGTGTAGCAATTCCAGTAATTCTCATTTCACGACCAAGATTGATTTGTAAGTATGACGGAACTCCATCCAATGGTTGCCAAAATGTGACAGGTTCTGCATTTACTGGTGTATTGTAAAGTCTTGCTAAGTACGAATATGCGTGTCCTCTCACAGATGATGCTGTAATTTTATTGTTAGGAATTCTACCATCCGATAGTCCAAGAGGCTTTATACAACCTGTTGTCATATAAATATAATTACTTAATATCAGAGAAAATGTGTGAAACAACTATCGCATAGCATAAGACAATATCACAGAGATCACAGAGACAATATTATGACTTTGTGTAGAAGGGTAAGGTAGGGCACCACTTCTTCTTTAGATCAAGTTTATCTCTTACTCCATCATGCTGGTACTCAACCCTGTTTAGACGAAAGGCTGAGTCAACCATGACACCTCATCGGGAATTAAACCAAGGATGCTCCAATAACAATTACCACCATGGCGCCATTAAGTCAATAGATAATGAACATCTGACTTAATAGCAATCAAAAGTACGATATTGAAAGTAACCCACCAATCCAAGTGAAAGTTAAACCTAAGCACATAAATATGATTTGCATTCACACATTATACATTGTTTGAAATATGTTTTTATTAAGATAGAGCTTCAGGTCAAATAAACAATTGGAACACAATATTGTGATATTATAAAATTTTCCTCTGTTGAATTGTGTATTGCCATTATATTACTAATTTGTATTGAGAGTACTTTTAGTAGTAATAAACTAAGTGGATATACCATTAATAGCTATTTCAAAATTAAAGGAAGCTTCCCAAACTCAAAATGGAGACTTACATTCTTGAAATTTTAAAAATTATTTTTTATATTTTTTATTATCTCCAAAAATTGAGGAGAGAGCTTCCAAAAATACAAAATGACTGCCAAAAAAGATTCATGGTCAAAGTCTCATAGAAAAGTTATTTTCAAATATGTTCAAAGTCCAAAATGTAATTCTGGTCAAATCCTTATAAACATTTCTAAGTCAAGAAAATCACAAAAAAACAGTTTTGGTGAGTGTAAATCAAATTTAAGAAAATTTCTTAAGTCTCTATTTTGGAAAAAATCCCTTTTTTGCAGAATACTCGGTCCCGAGTTGACAAAATTGAAAATCATTTAGCCAGCAGTCTCGTAATATTGCCTAGAATGCAATAATCAAATTTCAGGACGGTACCATGCCTTTGGTCCATTGGACCAAAAATGTAATTTGGACCCTTTTTACCTAAAACTTGGGACCGAGTAGACAAAATCAAAACATTTTTGGTGAGTCCTTCTAAAAATATCGCCACAAATGCTGGTTTCAAATTTCAACTAGCACTTCGAGCATCGTCTATTAAGAAAAGCGGGACGCTGTCACAAAGTGATAGCAATAGCTCATCCAAACTTTGTTTGGTAGGCTAATAAAACTAGAGCAACAATGTTAATACATATATATACCAAAAAGAAAACTTACTGAGTAAATATAAGTCAGTGCCATAACTTGACACAGGATCCTCATTATTAATTAGTATAGTTGAAGAATACATCCCACAAGTTCCTTTGCTTTTTATGTATGTAAATGAACGACACCAATTTAATTTAGCCAAACATTCTTCTGCACATTTAAGCACTGATGAAGCAGGCTTTGTTAATGTAACTCCTTTGCTGAGGAAAGCTGATGGTAGTGTTTGATCTTCAAGGAATATAAAATCTCTCAATTTGTTTGTAACTAAAGATGTAATACATAATACCAATAAAATAAAATTAAAGAAATAAGTCCAGTTTTCAATATGCTTAGTCTCCCATAGGAAATTTATAGAAACTTCTACAAAATGAAATCAAAGTTACAATATTGAAAAAAACTTTCTAAATTGAAAACAACTTTAATGTAACTCAATGAGAATATCTTTGTATATAATACTATCACATGACTGCATGTATATACAGTACCGGAATTAAATGCATGTCATACATACCATACTACAATAATTATATATCATCTTATGTTCTAACTAGTTTATTCAATAATTGCCTAACTTAACTCCTTCCATATCATAATTAACCAATCCTTCGTCAAAAATGCATTGTTTTGGTTCGTTTTTTCTGCAATGTCATAGCATTATTCAAATTATATTTGAACATGATCTGTGACGAGATTACCATTTGATTTAATGTTTAAATACTCACATCATAGGCTAAATATCCACACTTGTTGCAAACAGAATGTCACAAACGTTATGCTAGTAACTAGCCTAACCAGAAATACATAGACATAGGGTATCATGATATCAGAGTTTTTGCACCACAGTATAATTATCAAGTCCATGATTTCTTGAGAATAGACAAACACAATCTTTAATACAAAGTCACAATAAAAACTTTCAAACTTACAGTCACACGCTACGGAAGGGGCAATATGAATAACGCTTCCAGTAGTAAGTGATGCAAAATCTGCCCATGCTACAACATTACCCATTTCGTGATGACACGATGTTGCTAAATCATATATCTCATTTGCTGATAATAGGCGATCCCAAATATTCAGTTGACTTATGTCACCGTAGAATGATTCAGTTGGAGTAAACTCTGAACCATACCCATCCTGTTCTTCTCCAACAACAAATATGCCACCTTTTGGAATGAATTGTCCCTTTTGCAATGGTGATATTGCACTATACAAAGAAATAAATTACAAATTAGATGCAGATCTTGTTGTGTTTAAATATGCAAATTGTCATCAAATTTATTGTATCAACTTAGTCAATCACATCATTCACAAGAACGAGTTAACCATTCAATCAACAAAATGCATCTCTGATATAATTAACATGAAGTAATTTGCGTTTCAACAATGGAGTAACACTCTTTTTTAGCAGTATTGCTTTTATAGAAGATAACATGTGTTACAAGTACAGGTACAAATTTATACAAAATTACTTTCATGTATTTGCAAACTCATGAATCTGTTTCATAATTGCTTATAAAGTAAAACAAAATACAATGAAAATACAATGAAAATACAATGATAATAAAATGATAACACAATGAAAATACAAATGATAATACAATGATAATACAATGATAATACAATGAAAATACAATCTACAATAGCTTTGCTAACAAAGGGAAATCTTCAATCCCACCTGAATTTTGTCTTCACACTACACAACTCAGTGGACTTCAAAGTCTGCAGTAAAGATGCTAGAAAAACGTCTTCAGCTTTTTTACTGCTGACTTTGAACAGCACTGGAAAAGTACTAATACCTTTCAACTTTTATTCCATCTTTATAAGCTATCCATAAACCATTTATATTACTCCATGTCACTGCAATATGATGCCACTCGCCATCATTTCCATCAATATTTAATGGTTGTGTTTCATTATTTATGACAAGATTAAAACTGTTATAATCTGTCATTGCAAATGTGTTAGCATCAAGCTTACCATTTTTATAAACTGCATAAGATATAGGTGTACCAATATTTTCTGTATCTGATGTTCTCATCCAAAATGCTAATGTAAACTGATGTAAATCCTTACGTCCATGTATGGATGCAAATGATGGAGAAACACGTGACTGCAATGAGATATCAAAGTTGGATGATTGCTCTAAAACACAGAATTAAGGTGGATTTACCCTAGCCATAAAAGTTTGCGGGAAAGACAAAAGAAGGCATTTGATTATTAGAAATTGACACCACACGTTCTAAATACAGAACAAAGAAGAATTTATACTAGTAAAAAATGTTGCACGAAAGCCAAAAAAGGCATGCCATTAAACCAATGGAATGTCTTCTTTTAGCTTCTGTGTAAAATATTTTGACAAGTGTTAGACCTTAATAACATTCGCCTTAATAACATTCAGATATGAACTGATAAATTAATCTTTCAGAGTAATTAATAAATATTCTCAAGTAATTAAGAAATATAAATGCACATTCTCCAATAAACACTCCTCTCTATGTTCCCTTTCATTCCCAAGGTTTTTAATAAAACAAATGGTGCAACTTTAGTCAACACCGTTTTTAATATTTTTCTATATATCTATACTGTAAATGATCGATTAAGCCCACAAGTTGTTTTGGGATGGGAGCTTATTTAGAGTGAGAACTTATTTAAAGCTGAGTTCTTATTATTTCATAAGATTTCAAATAAGTAATCATATTAAGTTTACTAGTATCACATTGTTTTCCAGTGAAACCAGGTGCACATCTACATTTTATATCTTAATATTAACTTACTTGTGTCACATTGTTTTCCAGAGAAACCAGGTGCACATTTACATTTCATATCATTAACTAATGATTTACACTCTCCGCCATTATGACATTTTTTGAAGTTACACATATTTACTTGTGTTTCACATTGTTGTCCAGTAAACCCACCATTACACTTACACATGTAACTACCTTTTTGATTAACACATATAGCACCATGCTTGCAAGGATTTGAACGACAATAATTTATCTTCTCCTAAAGTTTGGTTATATGAAATATATGAAAAAAAAATAGTCTGGTGAAAAGTTGTAGTTCCTCTTGCCACTCTTTGTACTCACAAATAATTATTTAGTTTTATTTGCAATACAAGTTCACTTGATTTTAGTAACAGGCTTAATTTTCCGAAGAAGTGTATATATAATATCTCTAAATTCATTCCTTGTTTCCATTGTTTTTTACCGAGGGAAAAAATAAGAATAAACCAAATCAAATTCACAATACTGAGGAAATAAATAAAAATAAAATCAAATTTACGGTATTGAAAGCAGCCCGTCAAATTAAGCAAAAGCTTAACCTAGCACATGGAAATGATTTACACATACATTATATATTTCAGTACTGTGTGTACACTACATAAAAACATTGTATAATGTCCCTATATTGTCATGGGCATGTATAATTGTATATGCTTATAAAATAGAGAATGTGCTATGAATATATGCTATATTGTTATGGTATCACTTTTAAAGGAAACCTCATCAAACTCAATAAATCTCATTTAGACACTAATATTTTCTTCTATCCGAATATTTCATGATCCCTCTTTTACAAATTCTAATCGTCTATAATAAATATGCTCACTATGCATGCACACAGATACAAATCATGTAAACACGCGCTAGAGCCAAATTTAAAAATGGTAGAACTTCGGAAAACTGGTCTAATAAGAAGAACAGACCACTGCCGTCGCTGCAATACATAGTAATAGCCCATCTGATCTTTGTTTGGCTAATTATACAAAAATACCCTAGCAAGTTTTAGTGTTTTTAGTGCATAAAAAATAATTATCTTTGATTTTATGAGGCATGATTCTTAGTTAAACATACCTGACATATTTCTCCTGAAAAACCATCCATACAATTGCATTTGAATTGTTTTGAATCAGCAGTAATAACACATTCTCCATTGACACTACATGGATTAGGAAAACAAGGATCTATTTTTGTTTCACAAAAATCACCTGTATATGAATCGTCACAAACACATTTGGATTTTTGATCAGCAAGATCTATACATTTACCCTTTCTACTGCATGAATTTTGATGGCATTTCTTGACAACTTGATCACAATTTAGACCACCTGTACCTTCTACACACATGCATTTATAACTTTGAATCTTAAACAAACAAAAAGTATTAAAATTGTAAAATTATATTGACACAAACACCATTATAAAAGGTTTTAAGAATAGTGAATCTACTTATCTCCACAAAAAAAACCACTTTTAGCCTAGTAATTATAATCTAGTTTTTCAAGTCTCAAAATAAATACCTGATATCACCTGTGATGGAGCGGTATTTTTGAGTACAGTTATCAACTCAAAAATACTCCTCCATGGATGATGTTTAATGTTTGGAATATTTGCAACATTGTTTTGGGGATTCTTAAATTGGAGATTTCATGAAACTGCAATACTAAAAGTTACTCCTGTATTTTGGTCAGAAATTCTATCTTTATAAATACAAGATAATTAAAGATCATGATTATTTTGACCACTTGGGAAATCTCTATTTACTGTAAGGGAACACATGTTGTCCAAAGAAATTGATTGTGAAGGAAGAAATATCTGTTTGAACAACAGCAGTTAAAACTCATTAAAAAAGTCAAGCATTGCTCAAATGACCATTAACTTTTAGCTATATCTTTAAATAATCCCCCATGTTTATTTTCATTGAAATGTATTTTAAAATAACTGGAATCTACTTAACTCAACTTCTGGTCTGTACAATGAACAAGAAGGGACAAATATTGGTAGAATCAAATGTAAATTTAAGATTTTAATCTTTATGAAAAGTGTTAAATTCTTACAACTTATCACCGAATTAAGATTATATCTTTATATCATTCTTCTATCATAAACATTTTTATCAAAATAAATAGCACAGTATCACAGAGAGTAATTCTAAAAATCCAGTGGAACAAGCACTCCGTTACACAAGCATCAACCAATAAGGATGCACCAACGATTATAGAATGTGACAGCAGCAAATACTTTCCAATATTTAAATATTGAGTACTGACAGTATTTTAAATTAGTATACAAATTTCGAATTGACTAGAATTGGTTTGGGTGAGCTTAGTGCTGATGAAATAATAAACTTACTTTGTCTAAGCAAGTCCCATTATTGATACATGGACCAAATTGACAATCATTCACTTCACGTTCGCAATTCCTTCCCCAAAAGCCTTCCTTACATTCACAACGGTAGTCATCTTTCAAATCCACACAATGGCCATTGTTTACACATGGATTACTGCTGCAGTCATCCATGTCTGGATAATACAATAAAAATAAAAAATTGATGTGAGTACAGCACAGACATTAAATAATAATAATGAAAATAGTAATAATAATAATATCTATGAGGACTGTTTATAATTCTTTGTAAGAAGCTAATCATTTGTAAGATGACTAACTATTTTCTCGTTGCAAAAGAAGACGTTCCATGCACCATATTAAATTACGTTTAAATCAAATGCAGTACTTGCTATCTACTCATTAGAATGTCATAATATTAAAAAATAAAATGGAGATTTCCCCACATCAAATCAATATTACATTTACGATCTTACAATATAAATTTTTTTGTAAGGAAGAATCCTCCCTACATAAGAATAAGGTACAGTAAGGCAGAATGAGCTAAAGTAAATGAAAGCCTCAAAATAACAGTTAGATATCACCTGTGGAGGAGTGTGTTTTGAGTACCTTAAGAAGCGTTGAGACAATAAATAATATAGATATGTCCTGTTTATACAAAAACATACCAATACAGCTGCTAACCGAAGTTGATCCTTCTCCAGGAGTAGAGTCTAATTTTGGACATGCATTGCATTTTGCCTGACCACGTTCTGACTGGAAGTAACCTTTTGGACAGGGTGAACAAGGTTCTACGCCATTGGAAGAAAAAGTACCAGGAAGACATACAGCTATGAATAATTATAATAAATAATTATATTCTAATTTTAACAAAATCAAAATACAGAAAAAAAATTAATGTGATTAATGCTGTTCAAAACATTACAGTGTGTAATTTCAAAATTATTGATTAGATTTTCCACAAACATATGAGAAGTGCCTAAATTAAAAAGAGTTAGAGGACCTACCAAAACTCTTTTTGAGAGTAAATAGGATTACTTGATATCAGTGAAGTTCTTAAGTACGAGTGAGCTGTACAGCCAAAAATAAAAAGATGTCATGATGTTTTGATTAGTAGACTAAAGTTATTTAAATGATATACCGTGTTTCCTCAATTAAATACCCTGGGTGCTTATTAATTCAGAATAATATGTTAAGGTGGGTGCTTAATCAAGGAGGTGCTTATTTGAGGTTGGATGCTTAGTCAAGAAAACATAGTATGCAATAACAAACAAACAAAACATGTGTTTTGTTTGTTTGTTATTGCATACCTTACTTCCTTGATTTGATGTGCATCAATCCAATAAATGTTTCAGGATGTGCAAGAATGTATTATTAAAATTATTATACTCTTACTTCCACACTCAAATAAAGAAGCAGATCCGATATGTAATGTTACAGTTCCTGTTGGACACTTTTGACATGATGTACTTCTTGTTGAATTAGAATAATATCCAGTATTGCATTTGTTGCAAGGTGAAAGACCATTAGGTGAATATTCGCCAGCTTTGCAAACAGCTGTAAAATAATGAACAAAGATATATAATTGGCGTAAATTCTCATTAATAACATGACATTTTAACCCTATAAAGACTGGGCCTTTTGGTAATCCTATTACGAGAGGGTGGGGACAAAAGAACAACCTATATTCTTTAAAAAATAATAATGCTAGAATCATATACCTCCTAGGAAATATTCTCTGGCACAAGTATTTTCTATTTCTACCAGTGTCGTAACAATAATCATGTAACTTTTTCTTTTACATCAACAAAGGTTTTAAATTTTGTAATTTTATGCAAATCTTGGTATGGGCTGAGATTTCTTAATTCTGTCTTCAGATTCTGAAACAGAATTGAATTCTCTTTCATAATCATGCCAAAATAAATCGATCAGTTTTTCCGTTATCAGTCTGTACACTAGGAAAACAAACTTACTCATTGAAGGTTTTCTTATATTGCGTTTATCGCAACAAGCAACAATGCTACCGTCAAAAAATTTTAGCATGTCAAATAGATTTATCCAAAAAGTTGTTAAGTTTCAAGTTGCTACTGTTTATCATTTTTGAGCTATGACCAAAAGGTTTGTAAAAGAGATTTTGCTCCTGCCTTTTACATAATAAATCGAAATTTTCTATGGAAAGAAATACAAATGATTTATCAGTTAATTTCCAATATTGGAGGGACTAGTTAAACATAAGAGTGATTAGAGGATCTATTGTTTCAAGGGTGATTCAAAATTCATTTTTATATTATTTCTTAAAGGAGAACTACAATCTAGAATCACCACCTACATTTCGTTATTAACGACGTTTTGTTTGTCACAACAAGCATTTTAAAGTCAGCACAGTATTTAAAAAATCTAACATTTATACCAAAATTAGCAATAGATAAAACGTCACAAAAATTCCATTGTTACAAAATAACAAATTGTCCACATGGGTGTATAATTCAATAGAAAGATCATAAAAGTATACCACATGGGTGTATAATTACATGTCGCTGCCATTAAATACATATAATATTGTTGACACTAGTTCCCCTTTAAAAATAACTAAATTTTAACAAGGGTCAGTCATTTTTAACAATCTGATATAATTGCTTGCGTTTATAGGCAATCAGTCTTGGTAAGCGTAATTCTTTAACTATTCATTTATAATATGTTATGTCGCAATAGCAGTTAAAAGTTCTCATTTTATTTTTTTGTTATTTTATGTAATGTTAAGGCAGATTTCCACTCACAATTTTTGCAGCAGGAACAGCAAAGGAAGATCATGTGAGCATCAATACTTTGCTTGCTTATATGTCCTTTGGAAGGACCTTCTGCTCCTATTCTGTCTCAGGAACCAGTTGAACTTGTTCCTGTTTGGCTTCACGGGACAAGAAATGGAAACACAGGGTCATATTGCCTGACAAAGCATTTTTGGTGATTTATGCCAATGCTGCATATATTTTTATTTCTCTATTCTGTTCCTGTTCAATTCCTGTTCCTGTCATGAAAGTGTGAGTGGAATTACACCTTTATGCAAACATTTAATTTAGTGAAGCAAGTCCAATAGAAGTAAAACAACTTTAAGACTTACTTTTACAAGATGTATAATTTTTTGTGTCAGTACCAACAACAACAGTTCCTGATGGACAACTTAAACATTCTGTTTGACCAAGGTTTGGTTGATATTGTCCAGGAGGACATGGTTCACATATGCCAGTATGAATGTTCTTAAAATGACCAGCACCACAGGTAACTATAATATGCAAAGGATTATTTTAACCCTATTATTTAACCTCCATTGGGGCTGCAGCCATTGCACCTGTTATGACATCATCAACAACATCAAATTTTTGGTCTGCAGAATGCTGTAAAATGACAATGACCTATTATCTGCAAACCACTAACGTAAATGACATGAGATTCGGTACGCTTATAAAACAACTCCATACAAACACTTTGGCATAAAAAAATGAGTTTGTAACGTGACTGGTAGCTGCAATGACGTCATCATTTACGGTGAAGTTGCAGTCTGTAAAATATACTGTCTGGTCTGTAAAATATACAATTTGGTCTGTAATTTTCAAAAAATAATGTATTTCATTTATTCTTCCTATAAATAATATTTCCTTAAAAAGTTTCAAAAAAATTACCCCCTGTTCAAGGTTAAGTTACCCCCTGAAAAATAACCAAAATATTAAAAAAAAAATCTCTAATCCCAATCCTTAATAAAAGTTAGGTAAAGTCACTAAAATTTCACTACCATACCATTAACA
The DNA here is from genome assembly GCA_032360805.1 of Neoturris breviconis. Lineage (NCBI taxonomy): Eukaryota > Metazoa > Cnidaria > Hydrozoa > Anthoathecata > Pandeidae > Neoturris > Neoturris breviconis. The sequence goes on along the minus strand of JAULBZ010001270.1, from coordinate 10,966 downwards.
GAAAAAACGTTATCGTAAAATGAAAATGTTGCAGGCACTCCTCCTCTGGGTTTAATAGGGTTAAGTTCCTTAAATCACAACTTTTGAATTTTTCCAAAAAATTCAAAATTTCTATCGCTAGTTTTTCCGTGATCATTAAAAAACATTTTTCCAGTTATGCTTTCCAAATTTAAAAAAAAAAATACTTGGTTGCTAGAACTTCAAAAGGAACATATTTACGATTAAAAATAAAAGTGACTGAAGCTATAAGCTCATTAATTGACGTTTATGTAACAATAATAACATATTGGACGTTGATTTATTATCAAACATTATTTGCAAAAGTTTTCCATTACCATATCAGTTTTGTACCAAACAGTAACATTTGTAATAAATCAATGCAGTTGCAACAAAGAAAATAATCAATCACAAGTATGCTGATAAACACACTGTTTCTATGTGTGTATAGAACAAAAGAAAATAAAACATACCACATTTCTGTTTTATATCTGTTTGCAAATCGTCCTGCACATCACCAATATCAGCACATATAGATGCGACAAATCCATGTTTTTTTATTGTATTCAAGGAATGAATGTGCTTATTGAAAGACTTCCAATTCGTAAGTTGTTGCATATCCTTGATAAATGTTGGTACAACTTGCAAATCCATTAGAGATTTTAAAGTATTAAAAGCTCTGCTGAAATCCTCATTGGCTTTTTCTTTAGTGGTTTTCGTGATGATAGAAAATCTCACTGACAACTGTTTAAGAGCTCTCCTCTTCCTTCTATTAACAAGTGTTGTAGAACCACAGACAACCTCAATGCCATCTGTACTAGTTATTGCTGGACTATAATTCATAAAAGCAATTTTTACTTGCTCCTGAACAGCTTTACTAGAACAGTCACCATCAAAAACCAGATGTGCGCCTAATTTCTGTTTTGCTCCATCTGGTGAAGATTTTACTACATAAAAGAAGCAAGAAAAACAAATTTGTTGCATACTGTATTATCTAATTTACCTAAATTGTTTGAAATTAAAAATATTGAAAAACACTGTACTCAATAGCCCTACATTTTTTGTTTCTAATTGTAATTTAAGAACCACTCTATATCTTCAATCATGGTTGAACTGTAATTAAAACCTTCAAATAGAAACTTCCCTCTTTCAAATGCTGCCCTCCAATAAACACCACACTTTCTAGCTTTTGTTTATTTGAGGAAATATGGTATGTAAGAATATAATTTTTTTGTCTATTAAGAAAGGTTTAATAACAAGTAAAGAAAGTACAAATAATCTTACAAATAACACTCACATAGTTGATACACATTTATGATAACACAATTCACACATGATTAAGTTGATACACATTTATGATAACACAATTTACACATAATTAAGTTAATATACATTTCTGATAACACAATTACACATAATTATGTTGATACACGTTACGAAGTCATGTCCTTTGGGGGGACAATAATTAGGACAGGAATATAGTAAATTTGGCCCACTTTGAACTTCTTTAACTATGAATCTAAACAGGGAATGTTAATAATGAATTAAAACTTGCCCTGGTATTTTCTGTACCATTCATTACAAGATCAGCATTTTTTGTATTAATTTTGATGATGTCATTGACAAAACACTTGGCCTGTCCATTATTATTACCTTTTGCAACCATATTTAGGTGATAGGGAGTGGTTGGGGGATTTTCTCTTATTTGTGTATATCCTAGATACTTCTGTCTCACATCGTTTTGGAAAGTTTTATATATTGGTCATTTCTCAAAAGCGCCTTTGTAATTGCCCATTTACTCCTCATAAAATTAACAATCAAAGGAACTGTATTGAAAGTAACCTACCAAACTGAGTGAATGCTAAATCTAGGACATAAATACGAATTGCATACACACATAATACATCATAGCATTATGTATAACCTTTAATAAAAATATGGAATACTCCATGTTATAGTCTTGTAATACCATATGACAAAAATAGAGAATAAGGACTATTTTATATTCTAGTAATATGGAAATATATGTTTTTGATCTTTTAAAAAAGTGGTTGGGGGATTTTCTTTTATTTGAATTATATTAAGACTTGTATAGGCTACATATATAGGCTACATGTATTCAGACTACATGTATACAGGATAAATATGTACATGTATATATGTATAATATACAGGCTATATACATAGGCTATGCATAACACATACTATGTATTATGCTTTACTATACTGTTTTTATTGGTAGTAGAAACCATGTATGTATTTTATTTTTAAAAGTTAACATTCAAAACATATAATAAAAGGTGGTTTTTATCATCTGTTATTAAAGTTAAAAAGAAATAAAGAATGATGCAGCAGATGAATACATTTTCAGGTATCCAAGTGTCAGAATAGGAAGCAATGTATCCCATTATGTCCCTAAATGTCAGACAAAAAAGAGTCTGTCAGACAAACACATAAAAATATTTAGAATTCAAATTTTCAAAATATATTTCCAAGTTTCCACTTTTGAAACTTTTATTTTTATTTCCACACAGCAATTCACAGTGATTCACATTAAATATTAAAATTAAAAAATTAATGAATTCTATTATTCTTAGGCAAAATAATTCTCCCCTAAATAGAAACCATTTCTACTTCCGGCAAATATTTTGCTGCAAAATCAAATCAAAGCAAATTGTCTCATGGCAGTCCACCTTTACACACTCAGCATGTTGTAAATCTTGAATAGACAAGCCACATTCTGTACAAAGCAATTAAAGTCACATAATTACATTTAGTTATTTAGGACGTATTTAACTTTTTTTTACTGTCATATTCACGTAACTCTGTCTGTCCACCACACACAAAATGGAAAAATATTATATAACAATGATAATTTTGTTTTTACCTAAAAGAAGGTACATGAAGGTATGAAGTTGTACCATGAAGGTACATTAGTTTTGCATACACTTTTCTTCATAAGAAAAACTTTATAAGAACTGAAAGGCTGAAACTAAATGAGGCTGTAAATTGTCCAAACAAATAAGAACAACCAAAGAACAATTTGAGGCTGAGATTTACGATACCTGGATTTATTTTTAGACATAAAAAAAATAAATAATAAATAATAATTTTTACTAAAAAAACCTTATCCTTTTAATATTTACTACTATAGTTATAACAATGTCTTGTGTATCCTCAAAATCAGCAAGTCCTATAGTTTGATGACCTATAATTGACGTTAAAGGTAAGGATTTAATAAAAGATTTTGTTTAGAAAAAAATATGAAAAATAAGAAATAAAAAATAAGAACGAAATAAGAATAATTTTGGGCTGAAATTACAGAAAAAATAAGTTCACTGAGCCTGCGCTGAAATTTAACTCATCGTTATAAAAAAAATGTATTAAGACCCTTACGAAAAAAGTTATCATGAAATTTGTAAAGATTGAAAAACTTGTAACTTGGTGGCTTTATATTAGATCGTCCATTGTTCAAATGTTGTATATAAATTATTGTGTAGTATCTGCAATGTTACCTATTGTGGTAAAACTACGCAACATTTGAAGGTTAGAGCCTTGGAACACATGGGTGTGCTTGTTTTGATAGGAAATATTACTAATTCGCAACAGTCTACTGCTGTCCGTAATCACTTGCTTTTTTGTTCCCATCAAGCCAGTCTTGATGACTTTTCTATTTTAACATCGGCACGAAACAATTTTGAACTAGAACTAAAAGAAAGCTTATTGATCCACTGAGATGAACCTTCGTTGAACAGAACCACAACCTCTGCGCCGTTGTTTCTGTTTGACAAATACTGACTGATCACCTATGGAGTTTATGTCATTGGCTGTATGCTGGTGATTAGTCGGTATATAGTTATATTTTTTCTCTTTCAACCTTGTGTATTTAATGGTTTTGATTGGGATTGTAGATTTATTTTTTGCATTGTCATCTTACCTTATTTGGTAAAGTTTTTTAAAAAAATAATTGTATATAAGTTTTTGAATTTCGTTGTATAACGCAGTATTGATAATGACCTAAGTAAAGGTTGAAAGCTCTAAGGATGTGTCGCTAAAAATACTTGTGTTTTTATTTTATTTTCCAACACCAATTGATCGAGGAATTATATTAACATTATCAATACAAAAAATAAGCCTCATGAAACAGTAAATTCCAAGAGTGAAGTGCGAATAAAGACAAAGTTCCTTTCTCATACAAAATTATATATAATTATATATTTACCGCTTGGTTATTAGTGTCACTTTCCCTTTCCCTTTTTCAGTGGATATTTTTGATAAAGAAAATGTGGCACTTTTTTGAACATTTTCTAGGAAAGTCAAAACAGCAGGGATGACAAATTAGGCATAAAGAGGTTTCTTTTGACAAAGGGAAATGATTTTCCCATTTTTTTTTAATTATATCATTTTATCAATTGATTTAACAAGCGTCCCTCCTCTCAAATAATGACCCCCCCACCCACCACCTTTTTAAAAAAAGCACCCTTGGCACCCTACCAAATATTTACATTATCATGTTATCATATAAATTCAAGCCTGAATATAACTGCCAGACATCACCTGTGGAAGAGTGTTTTTTGAGCTTAAAAGCTGAACACTATACTCAAAAAACACTCCTCCACTGGTGATGTCTGGCAGTTATATTCAGGCTTGAAATCTTAAACCAACGTAAACTTTTTCCTTACAGCTATGTCTTCTGTGTCAGGTTTCTTGTCTTTTGTCTTCTTGGAAGCATTGTTCTGCAAATCTCTATAACAATTATTAAAAATCTAATTCATAAACTTAAAGACACACAAAATAACACTAAGCACTAAAACGTAGAAGGAAAGACCTGCTTTTGAAAGATTTATTTTGTTTTAACCCTATATTATGCTGGAGGGGCTTCACCCCCTCATCTTCCCTCCAGCTTTGACGAGCCCCAAAAAGCCCAGCATATATAGAGTATAATTCATTGCTGTCCGATGAATCGCAAGATAACATCACCTGTGGAGGAGAAATGTTTTTTAGTACAGTACAGCTTTAAAAACTGTACTCAAAAACACTCCTTCACAAGTGATGTCTGACAGTTTTTTTGAGGCATTGAATTTATATAGCTTGATTTTCATATTAGACCTTATTAAACATATAAAGGTAAATTACCCTTTTTAAGCTGAACACTATACTCAAAAAACACTCAGGTTATATTCAGGCTTGCAAACCTTTAGTATTTATCATACCTCACGTTAGATTGGGGTTACTGACGCAGTGAAATCATTGCTGTACTTACAATACTGTACTTTATTACTGTAATTCAGCTTGATTTCAATGCTTTAAAATAAAATAAAATAATCACTGTGGAGGAGGGATGTTTGAGCATAGATAGCCAAAAATCCTCCACAGTGATTATTTGCTCTATTTTAATTACTGACATTTTGTAAATAAACTTGAAACCTTAATACCTTTCATGTGAGGGCTTCTCTTCGAGATCTATCTTTGCTAAAGAAATAAATGAGTAGAAGTTATGGTCGCAACCCATAGGACATACTCAGCTATAGAAAAGGACCTTATTATTTCAAGAGTTAACTCTAACACATCGGTACCGATGAAGAAAGCTTAGTTAATGGACATGCAGAATCTGCTCAATGCGGACAAAGATGTTCACACTCTAATTTATTCAAAAATGAATTACCAACCTTCACCAGAATTTCCATGAACAGCTTTTAACTAAAAAATACAATACAATTTTACAATAACCAAAGAAAAAACATTTTAATGAACAACACCTATACCTTATTATTATGTTTACTTCAAAGTTTGCTAAAGATGATAACTTTTGATCCGATCAGGAACATAAAGGTATACTTTTGACTACATTAGGATCATACTTAAAGAGTGTTTAACCCTATTTTACACAAGGGTAGGGAGGGGGGCAAAATACCCTAACTAAGAGATTTTTCTCCATAATATCTAAAAAGCTAATCTAATTATCTTGAAATTTTAAGCCAGTGTCTATAATTTAGTTACGATTTAGAACAATGCAGAAAGTGAGTCACCACGTCCTGATTAGTCTAGAGTGCAAAAAATATGGGAAAAATGTTTTTAAAGTGGGCATTTCTGCTTGCAACGCCCCAAATATAAGTTAATTTTACGCAAAAATTGTTTAAGTAACTATTATTTATTGCAAAGGTTTTTAGTGTTTTGCGCAAATTTTATGTCATGAGAAGAACTAAGGAAATTCTTGGTTTTTGAATAAAAGAAATACTGACGTCAGCAAAATATTGACTGTTTTGGGAATTATTTTGACATAATAAACTAAGTTTGGGAAATTTTTCAGACCCTCTAGCATATTTAGATTAAAATTTTAAGGAGGTAGGGCATTTTTGTCTGTAATATGTTCACCAAATACCCTATGTAAAATAGGGTGGACATGTCAAACATAATATACAGTGATCAAAATAAGAGCAAATAATCACTGTGGAAGAGTAGTTTTTGAACATTCAGGCTAAAAAACCTGAATCTATGCTCCCTCCTCCATAGTGAATTTACTCTTATTTTGGCCACTGACATAATCATCACAATATAGAGATTTCTAAAAATTGCATACTAATCTAAATAAAAGTACGTAATCACTGTGGAGAAGGGATTTGTGATATTGTTCAAAATCACTCCTCCACAGTGCTCTTATTGTTACCTCTGATTTTTCCATGCTTACCTTATTATGTTCACAGTCTAGTACAGATACAGATTCACTACTTCTTTTTAAACTAAAAAGATATAAAGAAAAAATATGCATTTCGTTTTCTTTTTATTACTAGTAATGAAACTTGATCTTCACAGTACCCAGTGGCTAAAATTTGTTCAAAGTTAGCAGCAAAGATGCTAGAACAGTGTTTTCAACATTGTTTCAGTGTCTTTAATGCAGAATTTGAACAAGTTTTTGCTCACTGGGTACAAACTCTAGTGCTGAGAATGTAAAGTTATACTCTCTGTCTGAAATAAGAACAAATCAAAGGTACGATATTGAAAGTAGCCCACCAAACCGAGTGAAAGTTAAACCTAAGCACATAAATATGATTTGCATATGCACATAATACAGTGTTTGAAATTATGTCTTTATTTAGATGGTAGAGTTTCAGGTCAAATAAACAATTAGAACACAATATTCAAGATAAAAGTGTTAGGTCACTGTGGAGAAGAGTAGTGAAATTTCATATCAAGGATAAACACCCAAATTTTGCATGACATTAGGATTTCATGTTCTTATTAAAATGATAAAGTTAAATTGAGGAGAGAGCTTCCCCAAAATACAACAAAATGGCTGCCAAAAAAGATTCCTGATCAAAGTCTCATAGAAAAGATAATTTTCAAACGTTTAAGTCCAAATGTGACTCTGGTCAGATCCTTATAAACTGAATTTAAGAAATTTCTAACTCAACAAAAATCATGAGAAAATCATTTTGGTGAATGTAAATCAAATTCTCCACTTTTGAAAAAATCCCTTTTTTGCTGATACTCGGTCCTGAGTTAACGAAATTGATAAGAATCAAAATATTTTTGCTGAACCCTTCTAGAATATCTCCACAAAATGCTAATACCAAATTTTAAAATGCTAGCCCTTCAAAAACATGGTCTATTAAGAAAGGCAGGACGCTTACGACACCGCTGAAAAGTGATAGCAATAGCCCATCCAAACTTCGTTTTGTGGGCTAATAATCACTGTGGAGGAGAGATTTTTGAGCATTGCTTCAGGCTTTCTAGCCTGAAGCAATGCTCAAGAATCACTCCTCCACAGTAATTATTTGATCTTTATTCGAGCACTGATACTTATATTATTTGCTCACTGTTGTTAAAAACAAATGGCCAGCCTGAATATAACCGCCAGACATGATCTGTACAGGAGTATTTTTGAGTATAGTTTTCAGCTTTAAAGCTGAAAACTATGCTCAAATAACACTCCTCCATAGGTGATAATTATATACCTGACCAGATTCTGAGCTTCCAATTTATCCAAGACAGTTAAAATGATGTTGTAGCTAGTTTCAGTTTTGTAATGCTGAAATAAAATAAATATTTTCACACAACTATTATTTAAGACCAGTGAGAGGTCAAAATAAGAGAAATAATCGCTGTGCAGGATGGACTTTTGAACATAGGTTCAGGCATTGTTGCTCCTTCACAGTGATTATTTGGTCTTGTTTCAACCACCAGAAATTCATGAGTGAAAAAAGAAGACATTCAATTGGTAGAAATTGACATCACATATGACCAATGACATGTCTTCTTTTTTTGCACACTAAAAAGACAAAATTTACATTTCTGCTAAATAATAGTCCCTGGTATCTATCCAGTAGTCCATTTCCACAACAAAAATCATTAATCAATTGTTTTAACATATACAATTATCAAAATAAGAACAAAATAATCACTGCGTTGTGAAAGAGAGATTTCTGAGCCACAGTGATTCTTCACTTTGATTTTGTTGCATCATAGACCTGGAGAAATAAAAATGAAATAGCAACAACAATCAATATCTAGCATCATTTAAATATAATATAGCGTGATTAGTACTCTAAAGTAAATGGACCCCTAAACGAGTTTCACCTTAATCGATCTTACATTAAACCAATCAATCGCGAGTTCGTTTAGGGTGAAACTCGTTTTAGGGTCCATGTTAAGGCTGTTAATTACAGTGTTCGAAATAAGGATAAAAACTCCCTGTGGAGGAGTAATTTATCATGTGGAGGAACCTTTATAGCCCGTTGCTATGCTTAATAATCCCTTCTCTACAATCGACAGTAATGTCTTGCTCTTATTTTGAAAAATATGACAATCACCTGTGAAGGAGTGCATTTGAAGATAATTTTCAGCCAGTCCGGCTGAAAGTTATGTTCAAATGCACTCCTCCACGGTGATTGCCATAGTGAATTTTGAGGGCTGAGGTTGCAAGAATAAAAAGGAAATTTGAAACCTTTTCCATGTGTTTTTGTAAAGCATCTACATTAGCAGGTAGGTTAATTTGCTTCTCACATAATATAAGGGATAACAATTTTTCAATATCATCACTGTTTTCGGTTCGTTTTAGTAGTGCTGTTCCACTTTCGGTAATTGTATCTACAAGGATCAGAAACAAATAAGTTACAAATATTAAAAAAACACTTTACCACTCTAGCTTATGATTATCCCAGTGGTCAAAAAATTGCCCAAAGTTTGCAGCAAAGACACTTGAAGTGTATGCTATGCCACACATTCATTTTGATCAATGACACAAAAATCATGAAATTAGAAAAATATGACGAATCTTCTTACCAAAAGACAGAAAGCAGAAATAAATTCCTACTTCAACCAAATCCAAACTAAGTTAGTAATTAGTGTTCAAAATAGTAATAAATAACCACTGTGGAGGAGTAATTATTTCTCCACGGTGATTATTTGCTCTTATTTTGAACACTAGTAATAGAGACTCACCATCTTTTGCTGGTTCAGATATTTCTACAATTCCCTGTCTTTCTTTTCTTCTTTTTGCCAATCTTTCTCTTAAGTTTTCTTGTTTTCGTTTGTGGGCTTGTAATTTGCTCCATGTATCTGATTCAGACATTCTTTAAATTTAAACCAAATAACATTACTTTTAACATAATAGAAAATAAAGTTTCACTCCTGAAATGAGTATCAAAACAAAAGCTTTGTTGTTAAGTAAATAATCAATGTGGAGGAGGGATGTTTGAGCATTGCTTCCGACTTACTACCCTGAAGCAATATTTAATCAAAGGTATGGTATTGTAGCCCACCAAATCAACTGAAAGTTAAACCCAAACACATAAATATGATTTGCATAAACCCATTATACAGTGTTTAAAATAATGCTGGCATAACTCATGTAACAAAACTGAAATAAGAGCAAATCGCTGCGGATTAGTATTTTTGAGCAAAGGTTCAGGCTAACAAGTCTAAAGCCATACTAAAATAATCACTTATTCACAGTGATTAGTTATCCCTTCATATTGTGTCGTTAATTTTCACACAATCAACTCTTGTGTCCGTTTTTCGATGTTTTTCTCTCTTTTCTACTATTCTTTTCTCCCTTGTTTCGCCTTTAATGCACAAAAATAACCACTTTAATTTTTGTGTACCTTAAATGCACGAAATATCTGATTCACATATAGGGTAGTTAACTCGTGCAAATTATTATCTCCAGAATTACTGAGTTAAATGTCCAATACAAGCTTGATGAGAATAAATTAGTTTCTCAATGTAATGTATCAGAAAGGTCATCCGTGTGGAGGAGAGATTTTTATGAATATTTTCAGCCACATTGGCTGAAAATATTCTAAAAAATCTCTTCTCCACAGTGATGACAGGCAGTTATTTCAAGCCCTGCAACAAGCTTGAAATTAATTGGTTACTTTGGTACAATGTTTACCCAGTGGGCGAAAACTTGTTCAAAGTCAACAGTAATGATGCTAGAATGTCATTCGACATTGTTTTAGCATCTTTACTGCTGACTTTGAACAAGTTTTTGCCCATTGGATAGCTTCAATTCAATGAATTAGTCAGTTTTTGTTTCATTTCATGAAGATCTTTTCATATTCATCTAACAATAATTTTATGATATCTTCATGAATTACTTCTCAAATGATAGGTTACATTTTTATTGTATTTAGTGCATGGGAAGAAGAGTGTTATGTCAAGGAATTTAAATTTGATTGGCTGCAGTAGATCCATTTATCTTTGGGATTTTCATCTGATATTATCTAATTACAATGGTCAAAATAACAGCAAATAATCACTGTGGAGGAGTAACTCTCTCCTCCATAGTGATTATTTACTCTTGTTTTGACCAAAAACGCATAACACTCCTATAGTGTCTTGTATAATTCTGTTTTATTTTCTATTTATTATTTCTAGTTGGGAGATCCAGAAGACAGGAGATCGTTACCATTGTTACTTTAGAGAAAAGCACCTATTGGTAATTAAAACCTAATTGTTTTATACTAAT